>VSTD030004356.1:0-10339 GCA_008808055.3 Sporobolus alterniflorus
CTACAATCAATGGACACTGTTGATGAAGATCAAGCTAGAGGCACGTGACCTGTGGAGTGCAGTCCGCGTGATGTCGAGTTACAAGTGGACGGGATGGTGTTGGATGCGATCTGTAGTGCCGTGCCACCGGAGTGACTTCACTCTCCACCAAGGACACGACAATGGATGCCTAGGAGTGCATCAAAATGATGCATATCGGTGACGAGCGCATCAGGTTGGCGGCTGTGCAGAAATTGAGGCGCGAATACGAGATGTTCGCGTTTCGTGAAGGAGAAGGCTTTGAGGATTTCACCATGCAGTTGGCCGGGATCATCAATCAACTCACCACTCTTGCTGATCCGGAGCCGGATGACAAGGTGGTGTTGAAGTATTTGCAGATTGCCAGACCCAGGTACAAGCAATTGGTGTTGCCGGTGACGAGCGCATCAGGTTGGCGGCTGTGCAGAAATTGAGGCGCGAATACGAGATGTTCGCGTTTCGTGAAGGAGAAGGCTTTGAGGATTTCACCATGCAGTTGGCCGGGATCATCAATCAACTCACCACTCTTGCTGATCCGGAGCCGGATGACAAGGTGGTGTTGAAGTATTTGCAGATTGCCAGACCCAGGTACAAGCAATTGGTGTTGTCAATTGAGATGCTTCTTGAGGTTTTAATGTTGTCACTTGAAGAGGTCACCAACCGGCTTAAAACAGCAGAGGAGGATGTTGTCGAGCCCTTTGCTGCGGAGGGAAGTCTGCTATTGACCGAGGAAGAATGGCGTGAAAGGAGCAAGAAGAAGGAGACCAATGAAGGGTCCCGAGGTGGATCCAATGGCGATCACGGCGGTTGTGGTCGCGGTCCCAATAGGGGCAGTGGTTGCAGTGACCGTGGCGATGGCAATGGCTCGCCAGGAGGGCAGGGAAATTGTCATTGATATGGTAAACCGGGCAATTGGGCCCGTGAATGTCACAATAAGCAACCAAAGAAGGAGGAGGCGGCCTATACGGCCCAAGAAGAAGAGCAAAGTCTGTTGCTTGTTGAGATTGACTCTATCAAGGGGTCAGTTGGTTGGTGGCGGTTGCGAGCACCAGACCAAGGGTGTACGGGCACAAGTCCCAGATCCTGTCGGGGTGGGCATCCCTGATGCTGCTCCGATGGGGAAGGCGGCAGTTGGGGGTGAGCAGGAGATCATTGCCGACATGTTTGGCGGTGGTCAGGAGCTCGTGCACCTGGTCGAGCAGAAGGTGTAAGCTGCTCTCAGTGAGGAGGGTGACAAAGATCCTCGACGGTGGGTGCTGGACACCAGGGGCTCCAATCACATGACTAGATCCCAGTAGCATTTGCTAGCCTCGATTCAAGGACAGCCGAAATAGTGAGATTCAGTGATGGGTCAGTCGTCTAGATTGAAGGGAGAGGTACGATTCTGTATCAACGCAGAAATGGTGAACATCGATCACTGTCCAATGTCTACTATATTCCACAGTTGGACACCAACATAATTAGCATTGGTCAGTTGGATGAAAGTGGTTGGGAAGTGAAGATCCATTGTGGACTGATGTAGATTCGTGTTGAGGATGGTCGTCTTCTAGCCAAAATTCAGAGACGTCCTACTCAGACTCTACACGCTTGAGCTCCAGATTGCTCAGCCTGTGTGTCTGGCTGCACGGTTTGCTGAGGAAGCATGGCAGTGGCATGCTCGTTTTGGCCATGTTAGTTTCTCTACATTGAAGAAGATGGCATTGGTAGGCTTGGTGCAAGGGTTGTCGATGTTGGAGCAGGTTGATCAAGTCTGTGAAGCTTGTTTGGCTGGGAATCACAGATGTCCACCATTTCCACAACAAGCAAATCGGCGTGCCACAAAGTCTCTTGAGCTAGTTCATGGAGATTTATGTGGTCCAATCAGTCCCATCACACCTAGTGGAAATAGGTATATGCTGCTCATTGTAGATGATTTTAGTAGATACATGTGGGTGTCCCTATTATCTAGCAAGGACTAGGCTGCACTAGCTATTCAGAGGATTCAAGCTGCTAAAAGAAGGAAAAGTGGTAATCTCTTGTGTGCATTTAGGACTGATAGAGGAGGAGAGTTTACAACAGCTCAATTCAGTCAGTACTGTGCTGGACTTGGGATTCATAGAGAGCTCACAACACCATATTCACCCCAGCAAAATGGTGTTGTAGAGAGGAGAAATTAGACTGTACTGGCAGCAGCTAGATGTATGATGAAGGCCAAGGATTTACCAGGTGTGTTTTGGGGGGAGGCAGTGAACTATGTTGTGTACCTGCTGAATAGAACTTCATGCAGAGGGGTTGGGGGTAAGACTCCCTATGAGTTGTGAACAGGAAGTAAGCCTTCTGTCAGTTGCTTGAGAACATTTGGGTGCATTGTTCATGTAAAGGTGATCAAGCCAAATCTGAAGAAATTGGAGGACAGAAGCAAGACTATGGTGTTTGTGAGATATGAGCCTGGGTCAGCAACATATAGGTGTTATGACCCACTCACTAAGAAAGTTCATATTAGTAGGGATGTGATCTTTGAAGAGGAGGCCAAGTGGGATTGGTCAGCTATTTAGGCAGATGGTGCAAACTTTGAGTTCATCATTGAAGAAGATACTGAAGTCCTGCCCAGCATAGTGTATGAAACAAGTATTCAATAGCAACCTACAGTTGTCAGATGACCCTAGACAGACTTCAAGAGGGGATTCAGAGCACCATGTAGACCAAGGTTACATGGATTCACCAGTTTCAGATCTGAGGACTCCAGCAACAGGTGGAGGTGGGAATTCTATTTCTAAAACAGAACAACACATGCACACTCCACCTTCTTGCAACCTGGATGCAGAACATGATAATGCCCCACTTATATTCAGATGACTAAATGATATCCTTGGACCAGGGACTCCACTTGGGAGGGCAACAAGGGAGGTATCTAATCAGTTGTACATGGCTGAAGGAAAAGAACACAGTAGCTTCAGTCAAGTAGAGAAGGAAGCCTCATGGAGGCAAGCAATGTCTGAGGAACTTGCTTCCATTGAAGACAATAACACTTGGGACTTGGTAGACCTTCCAGCAGGGCATAAACCAATGGGTCTCAAGTGGGTTTATAAGCTGAAGAAGAATGCTAGTGGGGAAATACTCAAGCATAAGGCAAGACTGGTTAGTAAGGGCTATGTGCAGAGAGAAGGGGCTGATTTTGATGAGGTTTTTGCCCCTATGGCCATATTAGACTCAGTGAGACTACTGCTGGCACTTGCTGCTCAAGAAGGTTGGTTGGTTCATCACCTTGATGTGAAATCTGCATTCCTGAATGGAGAATTAAAGGAGGATGTGTATGTTCTTCAACCACTTAGATTTGTGAAGGAAAATTAGGAATACAAGGTGTACAAGCTCAACAAAGCCTTGTATGGCCTCAAGTAGGCACCAATGGCTTGGAATATCAAGTTGGACAAAACCTTGAAGAAACTTGGCTTTGTGTAGAGTCCACTAGAGCATGGATTATATGCAAGGGGAAGCTCAGATTCAAGATTGCTTGTTGGGGTTTATGTGGATGATTTGATTGCCATTAGTGGCTGTACAAAGGTAATCAGTGAGTTCAAAAGACAAATGGAGAAAAAATTCAAAATGAGTGATATTGGTCCATTGAGTTTTTATTTGGGTATTGAAGTGCATCAAAACAGAGGTGTCATAACTTTGATTCAGGGTGCCTATGCAGCCAAGATTGTTGAGAAGGCAGGTCTGACTAGTTGTAACACATGTGCCACTCCAATGGATCCAAAGAACAAACTGAGCAGGAACAGCAGTGCACCTGAGATAGATGTGAGTACATTCAGGAGTCTAGTGGGGAGCTTGAGATACTTGGTCAATACCAGGCTTGATTTGGCATACTCAGTGGGGTTTGTGAGCAGATTCCTTGAGAATTCTACTGAGGAGCACCTTGCTGCTGTGAAGAGAATAATTAGGTATGTTGCTAGGACTTTAAATCTAGGATGTCAATATGGGAAGAATGATCATTGGAGATTGGTGGGCTATTGTGATAGTGATCTAGCAAGTGACTTAGACACTATCAAGAGCACCACAGGAGTGGCCTATTTCCTTGGGAAGAACTTGATCAGTTGGCAATCTTAGAAACAAAAGGTAGTGACATTGTTCACTTGTGAGGCTGAATATATGGCAGCTTCTACAGCATCAAGCCAGGGCATTTGGCTTGCTTGGTTGCTAGGTGACATCAGGAATACAATAGTGAATGGAGTTGAATTGAAAGTAGATAACCAGTCTGCACTAGCACTGATGAAAACCCCAGTTTTCCATTACAGGAGCAAACACATAAGAACAATATATCATTTCACCCACCGATCTATGGAAAATGGGGACATTCATCCAAGCTATGTGTGCAGTGAAGATCATTTCGCTGACATCCTGACAAAAGCGCTACCAAGGCCAAGATTTGAGGAGCTACGAGTTAAAATTGGTATGTCTCTTGTAGGAGAACAAGTTTAGGGGGGATTGTTGTTAATAAAGCTTGTGCTCACAGATGTTTGTAGTTTGCCTTAGTTTGTTTTTTGTTCAAACTGCAGCTTTGAGGTTTAGGAGTCTGCTGCGTTTGGTTCACAGTTGGTGCACGAGTCCATGTCATTGTATGGATGCCATGTGCATTAAGAGGAAGCTGTGAGAATAGCTCACCACTGTCCGTGTCTCTTGCCATGAGCGCTTGCATGTCGCTGGCATCGTGTGCTTGTATCTCAAGTCATATAAGATGAATCAAATAGAAAAGTGGTTTGCAGTTGCCACACCAAAACTCTGTCTCGCGCATACTCTGTTTCGCATTCCAGGCTTGGTGAGTTGAGTGCAGGTGATCGCCAGTGCGCTGCACCGGGCAAGTGATCAGTGCAGAGCCAACATTTTATACCAAGATCAATCTGTGTTTCTGGAATTGGAAACAAAAAAACCGATTGAATGGGGGCATACATCTCTAAAATGTATGCAACCAGAGGAAATCAAATGCTTGCGAGAATTGCGCATCCATGAAAATCAAATGCTTGTTAGAACATATAGAAGTATAAAATACTACAGCAAAGTTGTAAAAGTGCAGGCTTGTTGAAATTGTTCTAATTTTCCTTCCCTTTGCACATCGTTTTCAGCAACACAAACATTTCTTTGAGTGTGCAATATCACCATCTGCGACTATCATCCTGGTTCTTTGATTTGGTATGTTAGAAGAAGAAGAAGTTGTATTCAATTCATGTAAACCTAGAGTCCTAGAAGTCTAGAGATACTCGTAGTTGGTTTAGACATCCTAGTCAGTTTAGACATTGGTTACACATTGTATTAGGACTCCAACAGATTGTAATCCCCTTGAATATAAATAGATAGCGAAGGCCTCAGTTGAGGTATCGCTCATTGCATCGAATCAACTCTGGTTGCAATCTTACATGGTAATTAGAGCCACCTTCTAACACAAACATCTAGCTATGACGAGTTCCTCATCGACAGGATCATCAGCACCGCTGCTGGGCTACATCATCGCCGAGAAGCTCAACAAGACAAACTACTCCCTGTGGAAAGCGCGGGTTCTTCTTATCCTCTGAGGGGCACAGCTACAAGGATATCTTGATGGCACTAATGTTGCACCCGCCAAGATGATCAAACACACATTAACAGGAGATAAGGAAGAGGGCACCCAAGAGGTGAATCCAGAGTTTGTCCAATAGAGTGCCATAGAGCAACAAGTGCTCAGGTTTCTCCTCATGTCCATGACCAGAGATATCATGGCCCAAGTCTCGAGTTGTGAAACACCTAGAGAAGTATGGAAGCTGCTAGAGCAGACTTATGCCTCCCGCTCCAAGGCACGAGTCGTCAATACAAGAATGGCTCTTGCTACAACCCAAAAAGGTAACATGTCAATCTTCGAGTACCTTGCCAAGATGAAATCTTTCGCATATGATATGGCTTCAGCTGGCAAACCACTTGAAGAAGAAGAGCTTGTTTCATACATCTTGGCGGGACTCGACTTCGACTATGATCCAATTGTCTCTGTTATTGTAGCACGTGTGGAGCCAATCTCTATCGGAGAATTATACTCTCAACTCTTGAGCTTTGAAGCCCATTGGGAGCTATCACAAGGAGGACATCAGCCATCTACAAACGCTGCACGATGAGGCCGTGGTGGTCTGGGGCCAGGTGGTCGTGGTGCACCAGGTGGTCGTGGGCGTGGTCGTAGACATGGTAATGACGGTCACGACAGCTTCTTCTCTGGTTCTAACAATGGTGGTAAGAAAGATAAGGCTCCCTGTCAAGTCTGTGAAAAAATTGGATAGTCGGTATTGGACTGTTGGTATAGGTTTGATGAGTCATACACATTTGACTACAACAATTCCAAGAGAACTGCTGCTGCTACAAACAGTTATGGAGTTGATACAAATTGGTACACCGATACTGCCGCAACAGATCACATTACAGGGGAATTGGACAAGCTAACCACCAGAGATAAGTACAAAGGGAATGACTAGATTCTCACTGCTAATGGTACATGTATGGATATTTACAATATTGGTCATGCTGGTATTAATACCCCTCATCGTGTTCTACATCTTAGCAATGTCCTTCATGTACCAAATGCATCCAAAAATCTTATATCTGTTCATCGTTTTTCTAACAATAGTCATGCCTCACTTGAGTATTTTCCTAATCACTTTTTGATCAAGGATCTAGACATGAGGAAGGTCCTTCTGGAAGGTTAATGTAAAGATGGCCTATACCCAATCCCAACATCTTGGAGACAAGCTTTTGGTACCTTCAAACCAACGCTTCATCAATGCATAGTCGGCTAGGACATCCCTCACTCCCTATCATAGAGCAATTAGTTAAGAATAATAGTCTTCTTTGTTCTAATGAGTCTAGCAAAAATTCTGTCCGTGATGCTTGTCAACAAGCAAAGAGTCATCATCTTCCCTCTCTTGTGTCAACTAATGTTTCTTCTAAGCCCTTTGAGCTTATTTTTTCTGATGTTTGGGGTCCTGCCCCAGATTCTACTGGACGGAAGAAATACTATGCTAGTTTTATTGACGACTTCAACAAATTCACCTGGATCTATCTTCTCCAGTTTAAATCTGAAGTTTTTCAAAAACTCCTTTAATTTCAAAAGATGGGTGAACGTCTCTTTGACACCAAAATAGTTGCTATACAGAATAGACCTGGGGGAGTACCAAAAGCTGAATTCTTTTCTCACCCAAATAGGAGTTGCACAATATGTTTCTTGCCCTCATGCTCACCAAAAAAATGGACCAACTGAGAGGAAACATAGACACATTGTAGAGGTATCTCTCGCCCTACTCGCTCATGCTTCTATGCCTCTCAAATTCTGGGATGAAGCGGTTGCCACGATTGCCTACCTCATAAATCGAACTCCATCACAGATCCTTGGCTTCTCCACTCCTTTAGAGCATCTCTTTAAATAGAAGTCTGATTACATGTTCCTCAAGATCTTTAGATGTGCATGTTGGCCTAATTTGAGACCTTATAACAATCACAAACTTGCCTTCTGATCCAAGTGTTGTGTGTTCCTTGGATATAGTTCAATGCATAAAGGATATAAGTGGTTAGAAGTTTCGAGTGGGCGAGTTTACAACTCTAGAGATGTCATCTTTGATGAGGAAGTTTTTTCCTTCACCGAGCTCCATTCAAGTGCCGGTGGATGCCTCCAAGCCGAGATAAACCTCTTGCATACCCATCTTCTTCCTTCATCCCATGTTGATCCTAGGGGTGCTAATTATACAGATGAATCACTATTGCAAAATAATCTAATCCCTGTATCTAATGGTGAAAATTCTAGAGAATTTGGTGTCCAAATGTAGGCTGTAGAAGAAGAACAAGGAGGCAATCTCCGTGACACATAACACACAGAAATCTGATTCTGGTAGCACCAGTGGAGGCAGGAGAATCTGCATTGCAATCAGTGCCAGCCGTGCAGATAGCAGAAGGAGAATCGGCATCGGGAACCATATCTCTTCAATCGCCCATGTCAGACATGGTTGAGCGGGCAGGACAGACGCAAACTTTTGTGGACACGACTTCTCAATCAACTCCCAACATGCAGGCGACGCAATCCTCTTCCACAACAGTCCCTGACGCGACTCCTGACGCTTGTCGGCTCCAAACGTCTTCCCACGTGACGGTTGCTGGGTTGCCAAGATTGTCTGCGCCGACTAGATCTACTAAAGCTCAAGCTTTGAGGCTGCACACAAGGCTGCAGGATGGAATCAGGAACAAAAAAAGGTTCACTGATGGAACTATTCGATATGGATGTTCAGCTACGACAGATGAGCCAAGAGAATCGAGAGATCTGACTATTGCATTCGAAGATAGGAATTGGAAGATGGCAATGGATGATGAAATTCAAGCTTTGGACTAGAATAAGACTTGGCATCTTGTTCCACCCAGCAAAATTACGAATGTAATAGATTGCAAATGGGTCTACAAGGTCAAGAGGAAGGTTGATGGATCTCTGGACAGGTACAAAGCCAGATTGGTAGTGAAAGGGTCAAACAGTGATACGATATAGACTATGAAGACACCTTTAGTCCGATTGTCAAGGCTACAACTACTCGAATTATTCTATCCATTGTCATGTCCAAAGGATGGTGCTTGAGACAGCTAGATGTATAGAATGTGTTTCTTCATGGTATTCTTGAGAAGGATGTTTATATGAAGCAACCACCGGGATATGAGGACAAGTCACGACTACATTATGTGTGTAAGCTTGACAAAGCAATTTATGGCTTGAAACAAGTGCCATGAGCGTAGTATTCGAGACTTAGTGAGAAATTGGTGCGTCTTGGGTTTCAAGCTTCAAAGGCTAACACATCCCTGTTCTTCTACAACAAGGGTAGCCCCACTATTTTCTTGCTTGTATATGTGGATGATATCATCATTACGAGTTCTTTACAAGAGTCCGTTGCAGCTCTTTTGGAAGATCTCAGGGCAGATTTTGCGCTAAAAGATCTTGGGCCACTTCATTATTTTCTTGGAATAGAAGTCAAGCAAGATTGTGATGGTCTACACCTCTCTCAAGGTAAGTACGCAGCTGATATTTTGAAGCGTGCTGGAATGACACATTGCAAGCCGGTCACCACGTTGTTGGCAGTCTCTGATAAACTAAGTGTTCATGCTGGAAAACCACTCAGTGGCGAGGAATCTACCAAGTGCCGAGGAATCTACCAAGTATAGAGGTATTGTCGGTGCCTTGCAATATATGACACTTACTCGTCCGGACATATCATACTCGGTTAACAAAGTGTGTCGGTTTCTCCATGCACCTACCACGGAGCACTTGATGGCCGTCAAGAGAATTCTCAGATATTTGAAGTACACAATTGACACGGGGCCAAGGTTTGAGAAATTGGGCTCTATGCTTGTAAGTGCTTTTTCAGACTCACATTGGGCCGGATGATCAACAAGTGGTTTTGCAGTCTATCTAGGCAAGAACTTGGTTTCATGGGGCGCACGTAAACAACCTACCATGTCAAGATCTAGGACTGAGCTGAGTACAAAGCATTAGCAAATGATATGGCAGAGGTAATGTGGGTACAAATATTATTAAAGGAACTACAAGTGCCTAATCCTTCTTCAGCAAGAATTTTGTGTGATAATATAGGTGCTACTTATCTCACGACAAATCCAGTGTTTCATGGATAAATGAAGCATGTGGAAACTGATTTTCACTTTGTTCGGGAAAGAGTTGCAAACAAGCTACTAGATGTCAAACTTATATATACAAATGATCAAGTCGCAGATGGTTTCACCAAGCCGCTCACCACAGAGAAACTTGTATCATTTAGAAACAATCTTAACTTATGTAAGTTATGATTGAGGAGGAATGTTAGAAGAAGAAGTTGTATTCAATTCATGTAAACCTAAAGTCCTGGAAGTCTAGAGATACTGCTAGTCGGTTTAGACATTGGTTACACATTGTATTAGGACTCCAATACATTGTAGTCCCCTTGAATATAAATAGATATCGAAGGCCTCCGTTGAGGTATGGCTCATTGCATCAAATCAACTCTGGTTTCAATCTTACACGGTACAGATATTTTCCCCATGGAGATCGACCTGTATCTCATCACGCTGGCAAGTGTCAACATGCAATTGTTGAATGAGAACAGCCAAACGACATCGTCATGCCCACATCCATCCGTGGAGAAGAGACGACCCCAATAGGTTGAGACTGACGCGCTCAATTGCATGAACCCAAGTCCTATCATTCGTAGCTCTTGTGAGCCCCCACACCACCCTGTCTCTTCCTCTCCCACCGGCCTTTCCAAGCTAGATGCCCGGCCCCGACCCCCTTCATCGTCCTCCTCCATAA
>VSTD030004357.1:0-10338 GCA_008808055.3 Sporobolus alterniflorus
ATGTAGCTCTTCGGGTTAGATATGACCAAATCTTTCCTAATCAAATAAAATCTCAAACCCTACTCAGACTTTATCTGTACTGGGAAAACCAGATAGTCTAGTTTGACAAACTGGATGGTCTAGTTTTTGCAACTTCGTCTTCTTGCTTGATTTTAGTCCATCTTGGTCCCTTTATGCCTTTTATCCCCCCTTCTTGCTTCAAAACACATTTGATCTTCAACCCCCCCCCCCCCCAATTTAGCTCCTGCATTCTTCATGTTTTGAAACTGATGAAACCAGACTGTCCAGAATAGGAAACCGGAACATCCAGTTTTTTCAGCCTTGGCAAATTTGGTCATCAACACATGCCCCCTACCTTTTAGTTAAGCTTGCATATTAAAAGGTATTTTAGACCAAATTTATCCTCAGGATGATGTTTATTGTGTTTCATCGGCTATTTTTTGTACTAAGGGCGACAATACCATTATCGGCTATTTTCTAACTCAAGCGTCTTACCAAACGCTAGGATAATACTTTTTCAAGTACTTCCTATTAATTACTCTTGGCAGTGAGGTCCCGTGTATACTCTGAATCATATAAGAATTTTCTGGAACTACTTCCTCGATTCTATATGGTCCTTCCCAATTTGGAGACCACTTCCCGAACTTGCTACTTCTAGACCCGATAGGCAAAATCGTCTTCCAAATAAGATCTCCGACTTAAAACGATTTCTCCTTGACTCTCTTATTGTAGGCTTTGTCCACCCACAACTTATCTCTCTCAATCTAACCTAAAGCCTTGACTCTCTCATCTGGCACTTCATCAAGCCTATCGAGCATCAAATTGTGATAGTTTACAACTGACAACTCATTTTATCGAGCTATTCGTAAAGCATCAAGATTTACCTCAATGGGTAAAACATCTTCTTACCCGTAAACTAACTCAAAAGGTGTTACCTTTGTAGTGTTATGCTTGGAGATGCGATGCACCCAAAACGCTTTTGACAAGACTTCATGCCACCTTTTGGGGTTCTCCTCGATCTTTTTCTTGATTAGGGTGCTGTTACTAGACTCAGTTTGACCGTTGACCTGAGCATAGTATGGCGAAGAACTGAGGAGTTTGATCTTGAGAGACTCGGCAAAGTCACGATCTTGATGAGACATGAACGATGAACCATGATCCATAGTCAATGTCTGTGGTATGCCGAATCTATGAATGATATGTTCTGAAATGAATTGGATTGCCTCTCTATGTGTCATGTTCTTCAGGGAGACAACTTTTGTCCATTTGGTGAAGTAATCCGTAGAGACTAAAACAAATCGATGACCTTTAGATGAAGTAGGATGAATTTGGCCAACGAAGTCTAAAGCCTAACTGCGAAACGGCCATGATTTGATTATATGATGCAACATAGCTACAGGAGCCAATTGCACGTCTCAGAACTTTTGCCATGATTCACAACCTCTATAGTACCTAAAACAATCATTAAGCATAATCGGCCAATAAAACTCGGCACGATGGAGCAACCACTTCATCTTATGTGCTGATTGATGGGTACCACAAATACCTTCATGAACCTCCCCTATTGCTATCTTAGATTAATCTGAACCCAAGCATTTAAGCAATAAACCATCTACAGTTCAGCGATAAAGAGTATTATCAAGCATGACATATTACAAAGCATGCCGCTGAACTTTGCTATTAGCAATATGACAGGGGTTCTCTAAATAACGTACCAGGGGTGTCCTCCAATCATCAGGACTGGCCATCGTTGTTTTACTTGTTTCGTCTAAAGTCCTGGAAATTCTGGACCCTCCGGTTTAAGAAACCAGGCTGTCTGGTTATGTTGAATTTGGTTCAGTAGAATAGATTCTCGCACAGTGCACCGGCTAAAAATCGGACTATCCGGTTTGGCAAACCGGAACATCCGATTTTTCCAAAAAACTGAATTTTCCTCGATTTGCTCGGAAACCTGATGCTGGTTGTGCCAAATCGTTCGCCACTGTATTTTCATCCCTGGAAACATGTTGCACAGTAAAATCATCAAAAAGAGCAATAATTTCCAAGCATTTGTCAAGATATGCATTTAAAGACTCGTCGAGACTTAGTAAAGTGCCATCAATTTGTTACACGACTAACAACGAATCCCTAAATGCTTCCACATGATTCACGTCCATGTAACTAAGAACTTGCAGGCCTAATAGGATGGCTTCATATTTGGCTTGATTATTTGTGCAAAAGTACTCTAAACGAACCAATTGCTCAAAAATGGCTCCTCTAGGTGAAATTAAGACAATCCCTACACCTTAACCTTCTCTACATGTCAAACCATCAAAAACAACTTCCATGGACGAATTGACAATAAATTATATGATTCATCGTTGTTTTGATCAATACTATGTTCAATAATGAAATCCGCTACAACTTGGCCTTTTATAGATTTGAATAATTCATAAGCCAATTCACACTCTATCAAAGCATAAGCTCACTTTCCGTTCCTCCCATTTAGAATCGGTTGTTGCAACATATGTTTAATCACATTGGCTTGACAAGCAACTATACAAGTACTAGATAACAAATAATGCCGTAATTTGGAACAAGCATAGAACAAAGATAAACACAACTTTTGAATAAAAGAGTATCTTGTTTTAGTGTCGATGAGGCCCCAGCTCAAGTATGTGATGATGTGTTCCTTGCCCTCCGTTACTTGTGTCAAAACAGCCCCAATCACGGCATCCTCGGTAGCGATGTATATCCAAAATGGGGTTCTGGCCATAGGTGCTTTCATCACCGGCGGCGAAGATAACTATTGTTTGATGTTCTCAAAAGTGTGCTGTTGATATGCGCCCCAAGTGAACTTGGCTTCATTTTTCAATCGGAGTATAGGAGCAAATGCACTAATCTTTTCCGACAAGTTAGAAATAAATCGCCTTAAGTAATTTACTTTTCCTAGGAACTTCTATATGCTATTCTTACATTGTGGCGACTGCACTTTGTTGACGGATTCTATCTTAGTGGGATCTATTTCTATGCCATGTTCATGAATAATACATCCTAAGAACTTACCAGTCGACACACCGAACGTACATTTTAGTGGACTCATTTTTAACCCATACCGACACATCCTTTCAAGAGCTAAGGGTAAATCGGCTAAGTGACCATCCATGCTATCCGATTTAACTACGGCATCATCAATATTAACTTCTAGTATGATTCCTAGTAAATCATGAAAAATTAAATTCATAGCTCTTTGATATGTTGTGTTGGCATTTTTTAAACCAAAAGTTATAACAACCCATTCAAATAAACCGATAAAACCGGGACAACGAAAAGCTATTTTGGACATGTCCTCTTCAGCCATAAAGATTTGATTATAACCAGCATTACCATCTAAAAAGCTAATTACTCGATGTCTAGAAGCATTATTAATAAGCATATTGGTTATAGGCATAGGATAATCATCTTTAGGGTTGCTTTATTTAAATTGTGAAAATCTATACATACCCGAATATTGCTGGTGTTCTTCTTCTCCACAGATACAATGTTGGAAACTCACTCCGTGTATCGGCAAGGTCGGATAAATCCCGCGTCGTGTAGTCGCTCCACCTCCTCAACTCGATTGTGAATAATCGGATTAAACCTCAGAGCGGGTTGTTTGTAAAGCCTGAAACTAGTTTTGATAGGGAGCCGATGTTCTACTAACTCTCGGCTAAGGCCAAGCATTTCACGGTAATTCCAGGTGAAACAATCAATATAATTTATAAGCAACTTTATTATAGCATCCTTGCGCTCTAAAGACATGTTCTTGTTTACAAATGTCAGCCTTAGAGTAATTCCATCTCCTATATCTATCTCCTCTAAAGGGTCGGCTGATGAGAAACCTTGTCCCAACTTTTCTACTTCATCGAAATCCACTATGGCCTCACACAAATCATTCGTAATGGACCGATATTGTTCCGTGCGATGTTGTACCCACTTAACATTTTTTGCGTACTCATTGAAACGCTACATTACCGAGCCGAGCTTTGAAAGCCGGCTTTACAAACACGGGCACAAAACCCTCCTTTAAGATGCTAAGAAAGTCATAACCTGTAAGATCCCTCCTTGACAGGCACTGGGCACCCCCATGCTGCCAGTCGGCCGTGGTGTCAGCTAGAGCAATATAAGCTGATGCGTCTGCACGCACCACCTCGATCTCGTCATCGATCCACTGAATTAAGAATAGATGCAAAGTAGAAGGAACGTAGCGGTTGGCATGAATCCAATCGCGGCTAAGAATAACACTGTAGTTACCTTGCATCTCGATGACGAAGAATGCGGTAGCGAGCGACTTGCTCCCTATGGTGAGCTCCATGGAAATGACACCCCCAAGCCCCCATCGGGTTGCCCCCCATGCCGTTAAGCATAAGGTTAGTCTTCACGAGCTCATCATCCTCCCTTCCAAGCTTCTTGAAGGCGGTGTACAACATTAGGTTGACGACAGCGCCACCGTCGACGAGCATCCTCAAGACTAGCTTCCCGTCGATGTGTCCCCGGATGTACAATGATTTCAAGTGCTGGCTCGACTCTTTGGACTTCTTGAACACAGCCTCCTTGGAGCCGAGACACATCTGAGCGACCTCCTCTTCAATGCCTCTGAACTCGGCCGGCAGCGTGAACACCATGTTGACGTCCATACCGGTCGGTGGTGGAGACCCTTCCTTGATCAACGGAGCCTCATCATCATCCAGTAGGTCCATGTCATCATCAAAGGTCGTGGGTGCAGGGGTGTCGACCTTCTCCTTCACCCTCCACTCTTGCTTCGTCGGGATCACTGGCTGGATGATGTTGACGTACTCGTCTCTTTCCTTCTCGGCTGCCTCTTTTCTCATCTTCTACGCCTTCATCCACTGGATCCTCCTCCTCTGGCTGGGTGTGAGGCCTGGAGGACACCAATGAGGTGCTGGAGCCATCCCAGGCATGGTGGTCTTTGAAGCCTTCTTCTGCCCTGAAGCCACAAAAATCGGATGGTTCGGTTTGGGAAACTAGACAGTCCAATTTTGAGGTTGCCGTGAGCTGGTCCCTGCCTCTATCCCGGTCTCTGTCTTTGCTCCTAGAACCTTGCTCTACTCTGTTGTGGCCTCCTCTGGACTTTTTTTCGCATCGGAATTTACTTCTTCATTGGCCGAAGATTTATTCTACGTCCCATCTTCTCTTAACTGCCTCCTAGGTGATCAACAAGAGGTTCATTGAGTGCCCTCTACCCCTACTGGTGGCCAAGTGCTGTTGTTGCCTCCTGGGAAACCGGATGGTCCGGTTTGGCATTCTGGACTATCCGTTTTTCCTACCTCGAAGCTTCTCTGCTCTGCTGATATCCAATGTGTCCGTAGCAACCATCTCCTGCGTAGTAGCCTCCATGGCCAAAACCCTAAGCATATACTAACCATCCTGAGTGGAAGTGCATCGGTGGTGGCACCCATGGACCGTACCACCCCGCCCAAGGAGAACAAGGTGGGGACATCATCGACGGAGGCCCCCACGGCCCAAGCATTGGTGGCCCGACAGAAAAGTGGTGCGTCGGATGATAATCTTGGTGGCGACGCTCCTGACCTTATGAATGCTGCTGTTGTGGGGTTCGAGACCTCTTGCTGAACGAGCTCCCAACTGCAGATGTGCTGGTCTGACTCAGGAAAACCGGACTGCCCGATTTGGGATTCTGGATGGTCTGATTTTCGTGCCCCCTGACGCCGGCCCTGCCTTCCTTGTACTTGGCCAGGAGGATGTCGAAGGTGGCCTTTGGGTGATGTTGTAGCTTGCCCCCCCCCCCCTCATTATTTTGCCATTGGTCATCCTTCAAACTTTTAGGCTTGATCATCCTCGATGATCGTTCTTCTCCTATGACAACCTCCTTTCCCTTCGTCATCTCGGCATGAGATGGCTGAACCAGAACCTTCTTCCCCTTGAGCTCGACCATGTTCATATTCATCAGGAACAGGTCATTATTGAGCTTCATCTGTGGACTCTCTGCAAATTTCAATCGTCCTTTGTTTATGGTCGATTGAACCTGTCGACGGAAGACATTGCAATCGTTAGTAGCATGAGAATAAGAATTATTCCATTTACAATATGCATGCTTTTTGAGTTATTTTGGTGATGGTATGGCGTGTCCACTTGGCAATTTAACTTGCTTTTCCTGCAACAAGTAGTCAAAGATCCTATCACACTTAGCGACGTTGAATGTGTAGCGTATTTCATCTTGTCGGCTTTTAGAGGTCGGCTTTAAGGTAGAGCATACAAATGGTTTAGATTTAGACCCCCAACTCCATTCGGCTATGCACATGTCATCCTCTTCGTCGTCTGATGACTCGCTACTATACTTAACCGTGTTAACATGACGCTTATTCCTAGACTTATCACTAGCCATAGGGAAGCTCCTAGACTCTTTGGCTCAGCTTTCACAGTCTAGAGCCCGCTGCAAAACTTGGCTAACGTCAGAAAACACGTGACTCTCTAGTTTATCTCTTAAGTGTGGTGTTAATCCCGAATAAGCCAAATCAGCAAGATCTTTATTAGATATATTCAAATTAAAGCACTGGTTCCTAGTGTCCCTAAATCACCTAATGTACTTGGCGACATGCTCATTATCACCAGAGTAAAAGTATCCATGAAAGTTTTGTTCCAATTGTGCCCAAGTAAATATAGAATTAGGAGCAAGAGAACTAAACCATGTAAAAGCAGTGCCAGACAATGATAAAGGAAACAATCTTAGTTTTAACGCGTCATTAGCACTAGCCTCACCACATTATAAAATAAATTGCCCAACATGTTCTAATGTGGTTTTACCATCACTCCCACTAAACTTAGAAAACTCAGGGACTCAATAGCCCCTAGGGTAAGGTAGTTGATCGTAGTAGTCGGGATACGGTTGTTGGAAGACACATCCTCGGCCTTTAGGTTCTATGCCGAAGGACTCACGCAAGATGGTAGCCAATTGATTAGTTAATTTGTTGGGGTCCGCACCGGGCTAGGCTGTGGCTCGACCGGGTGTCATGTCAACTGGTTGTGGTCTAAAGGGAAATTATGGTGGGATTTCATAACCAAAACGGCCGGCCTCCGGCTGGCCGTAGGCATTGAACTGTGGCGGTGTTTGATAGGCGTGGTTGGGTAAGAAGCCTAGCGAACTACCGGGTAATGGGATGTGGTCGGTGTAAGCTACGGTGGTATATGGGGCTTGGAAGTTGCCGCTAGGGTTAGGGTGTGCTTGACCATTAAACCTAGATGTATAGGGAGTCAGACTAGGATTTGGTATAGTAAAGGTAGGTGCGGTGTGCGTGTACCCTTGCCCATACATGCTGGTCATAGTTTGTTGCGGCATTCCAAGGTTAGGAGCCAAACTCTCGATAGTGGTTCGGCTGTGAAAGTGGTTCACCGGCTGGGCAGAGGGGTTTGGCATTGTAGTGCCGCCCGTCGATGGACCACTTGTATGTGTATTGGTTTGAGCAAAATTAACAGCTCAAGCGAAAGAAGTATTAATATTAGCATCACTATGTTTTTTTCTGTCCCGTTCCTCTATCAACCTACGCAGCAGCTCATCGGTATTTTTGGCTTGCCTCTCTAATGTAGAAATAATCATATTTTGAACGTCATTGAGAGAAGGCGATGGATTAGGCTGTACCTTGGGTAATACCTTGGGCTTGGTGAAGACGGTCGACATAGTGTCCTTGAGAACCGTCCCTTGTCATGTCACCTCACAACGTGAAAGGAAGAGCTCCTCAAGATTTGCGTGGTACAATTCGAACGCCTTGCGACCCTCCTCCGTCAAGGTGTCGAAGGTGGACTTGAGGATGTTGCCCTTATCGATGTCGGATCTGTTATGGCCAGAGTTTCCACCCTTCATGTTTGACGTGCTTGAAGTAGTCGATTCCCCCAGTAGAGTCACCAAAATGTGTTGCCACATGAAATGAACATAGACCGGAAGCCCTGCTCAAAACTGAAGAAATTGGATGGTCTGGTCTGTCGGGACCGACGACAGTCAGGGGCGCCGCCAAGCTTCGACGAGGTGCTCCTCCTCTGGCCAAGCGGCGTCTAGACGGTGGAGAGGCGTGAACCACGACAACTTTGGAGGTTGTGCCGGCGGCTAAGAGATCTAATTGAAGAAAAATGAAAAGAATAGAATACTAGGGTAAAAAGTATGAAAAGTAGTAATTTGATTGATTGTGTTGATGATCCTTTACAATCGGCCGTGACCTATACTTATATAGGCAGTAAGACGTAGCTCTTCGGGTCGGATACGACCAAATCTTTCCTAATCAAACAAAATCTCAAATCCTACTCGAAATCTATCTGTTCCGAAAAAAATCAGATAGTCTGATTTGACGAACTGGATGATCCGATTTTTGCGACTTTGGCTCTTGATTTTAGTCCATCTTGGTCCCTTAATGCCTTTTAGCCCCTCTTCTAACTTCAAAACACATTGGATCTTCAAATCCCCTAATTTAGCTCCTGTCTTCTTCATGTTCTGAAACTGTCAAAATTAGACTGTTTGAAATAGGAAACCAAAACATTCGATTTTTCCAGCTTACAAATTTGTCATCAGTACGTTCCTACACTAGTGCTCTCAAAACGGGCCGAGCACTACAGGAAACAGTGTTTAAATTTCGAAAAACACTGTTTCTATACCTGTAGGTGTTCGTGTTCTCTCAGAGCGGCGATGACGCCCTGGGTGAGGCATGCATGCACCCCTTGATTCACGCGGCACAAGAAATCTGTGTGTGCTTTTCCTTGCCTGAAACAGAAAAAAATACATAAATGAGGGCCATTTTAAGTTTGGAAATACAGTAGCAGTTTTATTTAATCCCGCCCTCATGGGCTTTACTTCTACCAACTAGGAACTGCTTACGCTAAAAAAAAGATTATACGACGGAAGGTTCAAAGTGATTATACCCTTTCGTTTTTGGGCTCATCAACGTCTTCCGGCCTATCACATCATATAAAAAAGCAGGGCCCCGGCTCACATGAGATCCTGTGTTAGGAACGCCTTTACGACGGACTTTGTTTGGCCCCAGAAGCCTACCACAATGCAGGGCCGTGATCGAAACAACATTTATTTTTTCTATTTCATCAATATTGCAAAATTTACACGTAGCTGTGGGCAACAAGAAAGCTCTCATTTACCAACACCTTTCACATAATTCTGAAGTGAAACTCTTTCCTTTGTGTTAAACCTTCAAAACATCATCTAATTAATATTCATAAAAAAGACCGTGCAATAGAAGAACTTGAGGGGGCCGGGGGTGGACCGTGAGAAAGAAAGTTCCACAAAATGAATGGATATATGGAGGAGATTTGTATAGCGCGAAGGGTTTAGTTGAGGTTGGAGGTGTCCAGATAGTGAGACAAGTGTGATGAAATCATGGTATTGGTTGACTAAGAAAAAAACTGTCTCACTTATTAACCTTAACCAAGAGGTTAGATTACAGCTTAGGCAAGTTAGGTAACATCCAAAAAGGCTCTTAAATATGCCACTGCTGTCCCTGAGCTGCTTCGGCTGGTAGACTGTCGCCGGTTAACCAGCCAGGCTTCGCGTCTTGGTTGCAAGCCAGGAAACGTGTGGCGCGCGCGCAACGAAAGGCGTTCGACTCTATAGTTACTCTTGTTGTTTTGACTATCTGGCTTGAGCAGAATGATCGTTGTATTGTAATCCGCTCTCTTCTCCTGCCTTAATAAAACACGTGCAAAGCACATTCTTGAAAAAAAATGCATGATGCATGTACAAGAACTCATCGGCGGTGACAGTATTGCAAGTTGGTTACTTTATTTGATGCAATTGTTGCATTACCAAGGTTTATCCTGCTGGTGCTATCCTTGTAATGTTTTGGTGTTGCTAGAAGAATCCCGTGTTCAGCCATGTGTTTTTAAGCATATTTATTATGCTAAGAAACTGCATCATCACTAGTTCTCACCGTGATATATATATATATAGTATCTGTGTTCCCAAATTGAAGCACTCACAAACACAGTAGTAGAGCACAAGAGCAGTCACTGCCCTTTATTAGCCTCCCTTGTCATTAATAATGTACATACCAATCACACATCTCAACCCAATCTGTCCAACCAAAATCAATATGCGTTAAAAACATGGTCTGAACACTGAAGCTCCCCCTTCCAGCTGATAAACAACAAAGCACAGATACATACTTATCCAGAGAAAGTAAACGTCTCTGGTTGTCGCATGTATAATATGCCTGGCGGCCTGGCCCCACGTACGACGCAACAGTTCCATGATTGAACTCAGCTGGAGAGTGTCTGGATGATGGTGTTGTGCCACGGGTCGGACAGGTGCTGCAGCAAGTTGTCGAAGGGGCCCTTGCCGGTCACGTT
>VSTD030004358.1:0-10338 GCA_008808055.3 Sporobolus alterniflorus
AAGACAAAAAGGAAATTCTCTCTCCTCTAAAATTACTGGTTGACAATTTCGTGTGATGTTGTATAACATAATTTAAAATTATACAATGATGGGTCTTTTTTAACTCAAAATAAACACACATCAAATGTGCATAAAGAAGATAATCAAATTTAAAAATATGGAAGAATATAGATGACGACACATCAATTTTTACCTAAACTAGGGACTCACTGAAGATCAAACAACAGACAGGCAGAACAGTTCATAAAGATGTTAGGCTCAACAAGCAGCATATGAAGAGTCTAATCGTAACTTCAGAATAACTCCTACTAGGATGTTAACTTAAGAAATACGTCAGGATTATGATTTAGAATTTCTATTTTTTACAATTAGAGTTAGAATCTAGCTAAACTCTATGAGGTGGTTTACTGACTATAAATAGACATGGTAGATCCTCATCGAGGGCAATAGAGAAATAATAAAAAAATCAGCAAATCAGTATCAACAAAGTCATACTGAATATAGGGTTATTACTCTTCAGATGACTTGAACCAGTCTAAAACTCGTGCATTGTGTTCATCTAAGATTGGTCTCATTGACTTGTGTTCCCTCCGTTTCTACTCCAAATATCTGATGACAGACCGTCGATAGAGGCGCACCAGGAAGGGGGAAAAGTGCTGAGATTCGTCCTTGCGAACTCATGACTCTGTGGGTATACGACGAGAAGTTCCCAACATGTATGCGATTCCTGTTTGCAATGCTGCCATTCACGATGAAAAAAACAACGATCTTAAGCACTCGGCTCAAGAATAAGAGTGGCATATGATGACCATCGGCTTCAAGTTCCCTCGAGGAACTCGAGGCCTCAAGAACTCAGCGACCACGTTTCAACAACCAGCTACGGCAGATCCGATTGACGGTCCATCACGACCACCGATCGAGACTCCATCAACGACTATCCGATCATCTGAGTTAGCCCTTAGTGAGATCTGAATAACGAAGCCCAAAGAATCAACATGGTCGGACGTAGCAATCGAGAAGCGGTCAACTCTTCTAGCAAGTACATAGCGATCAACATGTCTACAATGATAAAATGCGGCTCCTCTTCATCAAGTCACACTCCACTTCAACACGGACTTTAGCACGGTCCGACCACAGAGCCAAACCTGCGGGACATATAGGGGCTACCACTCCCAAACCGGTGTACATTGAGCGATCGACAAGCAACGCACCACCACCTCAGAAAGAATATATTCAAGCCCAATTAGCAGGGCACGGCTAGCCTGAACAGAGCAACACATCATCTTCGTCCCCAGTAGATATGAGTATTCAATTCAGAACTCTAATGTTTCATAGCAGTCTGAAATAACAAATACAAGATCGTCTCTGCCTCAAGAAATCCTCGACCTTGCCCTCAGCGGCGATCGGGGCATTGGGCTCTCCTTTAGGACCCCATCTAGAAAGAGATCTAGCTATAGATTTATACTCTGTCTCTACCTCGAAAGCTATCATAGACGAGTCCGATCATCGAATCAGCTTCAACAACTTAAATAAATTCGTGACCTCACTCTCAGTGGTGATCAGGGCATCGGGCTCTCCTTTAGGACCCCATCCAGAAAGGGATCTAGCTATAGATCTATACTCTGCCTCTACCCCGATAGCTATCAAGATGAGTCCAATTGCTGGATCAATTTTAGACGACTTCAAGAAAGCTACAACATCACTACAAGAGGTGACCAAGGCATAGTGCTCTCCTCCATGATCCCTCCAAAAATAGATCTCGCTGTAGATCTATACTCTGGCTTTGCCCTAGCAGCCAACTATGATGAGATGGGTCCATCCGACTCCAGTGATATTTTCAGGTTGTTAAACACTTAGCCGATCTCTCTTTGAGTTGGAGACACCTGACCCAGTAACACAGATTGAAGGGACTCTCCAGTCCAATAGCAAAAACGATAAGTCTCAAAAAAGAGATGACGCATTCCTGATCTAGTCAGATGCTTTACCCCAGCTAAGTATCGGGCAACCTCCTGATCAGCGTCAAAAGGGTAAACGCTACCAGACACATACAATTTGTATCGATCAACGAATTATATTGTCTTACGTGCAAATACTTTTGGATTTTGGGGCAATCCACTTTAAATTTCATGATCAGATCAATCAGCGACCAATCAGCTTTCAAAGTGCGATCATCAGAACCGTGCAAGGCAATAAGTGTTTCTGTGCATCATGATGACCCACAAAGCTTTGCCCAAATAGAAATAAGCGTCCCGATCAATGCAAGGGGCTTACTTCCGATCGCGTGCATGGTCAGTGAACTAACGCATACAAATCAACTAGTGGCTCCCGATTGACGTCCCTTATCATCTCTTATATTTTTTACACGCGCAACGCCACGTACAGAAAGCAAGTGGCTCCCAATCGACGCTCCATACAACTTCTATTACTTTCAACACAGGCATCGTCTCGTACAAAAAATAAGGGGCTCCCTAGGTATGCGCTACATATTTAGTATTTGATTAACCAAGTTTTAAAAAGTTTTGCAGCTCAGCAGATAGCATCATCGATGGTTTGGTTCGACCCCTAAACCCTCGAGCGCATCTCCTAGTATTCATCAGAACGCGAGGGAGCAAATGAGCATGAGATCGTCATTTATCATAATCGAGTATCTCGCCCCGATCGACTCATAAGCTTTATCGGTTGACAACGAATCAACTAACTCCACATCGTGATGGAAGAATTGTTGAGAGAAGATCTACCACCTACGATCAGTACATGAATCTGGGATTCTCACACCTGGTAAATTTGAAGTAATACAAGCACCCTGAAGAAGGAATCGAGCTTAGCAGGTCAAGAGGTTCAAACAGTGAACTAACAAGCTTATATCAGATTAGAACAAAGCAAAGTGAAGGCCGAATCTGATTTACTCCTCAACCGGATCACATCAAGGCGAAGGTAATAGTGGAGTTATCGATCTGATTGATGTAGCATCCAATTATCTTTCCGATCAGCTCATATTTTTCCTCAATCAGCTCAGATTAAGATGAAGGCAATGCAGTAGATCAAGTTTGCATCACATCAGAACTACTGTGGACTTGCTAAAATCAGAGCAAACGCCATATTGACTTCTCATCACATCAAGACAACTCTGAAGTTTTAAGCTTGTAGAAGATGCATCCGATCGACTCCACGCCCGTTCAGATTATCATTCAGTATTAAAAGGGTGGAAGTCATGACCAATCAAAATAAGATGTGAAGGATTTTTGTTGGATTGAAGAAAGTTCAGTTAGCCACTGACAAGATACCAGCGTATACAAGATAAAAATTGAAGCCATATGGTGATCTTTTTATATTAAATACATCACCAACTCCGTGACATCAGTAAAGAAGGATGCAAAACAAGAAGATGAAGCAATTATTCTATCAAAAATAAAATTGATTAGCTTGGTCCGAAAAGAGGCATCCGACCAGTGATTTCCAATCTGCTAGTAACCCGATCGGGAACTGAAGTTCACCAGATTTGATGACGTGTTCAGGGGCTAGTGACGACGCCTCATAGAGTTTAGCAGAATATCCCATAAAGATGTTGGGTCCAACAAGCAGCATATGAAAGGTCCGATCGTAACTCCAGGATAACTCCTATTATGATGTTAACTTAAGGAGTACGCCAGAATTACGATTAGGAGTTTCTATCTTTTATAATTAGAGTCAGAATCCAGCTAAACTCTATGAGGCAATTCTCCGACTATAAATAGACATGGTAGATCCCCATCGAGGGCAATAGAGAAACAATGAGAAAAACAATCAGTAAATCAGCATCAACAAAGTCATACTGGACGTAAGGTTATTACTCTCTGGAGGGTTCAAACCAGTCTAAAACTCGTGCCTCGTGTTCACCTGAGATTAATCTCGTCGACTTGTGTTTCCTCCGTTCCTACTCCAAATATCTGACGATAGACTGTCGATAATAATTTTTTCATTCGCTGCTCATTGTGCTAAACTCGGCCCGATAAAAAAATTTGATCCATAACCCAACTCGCGCATCCCATAAATCTTGTCCTTTTGCAAATATAAATATATGCTAATACAGAGCAAATTAAGTTGATTTATAAATTCTTCGAAACATATGGAAGCAGTATCTAGTTTTGTTCATCTTGTCACATAGAACACAACAGTGAAAATAGAATTTAAAATAGATGTCATATGAATGAGATTAATCATTTTAAATTTTTTTATTATGCAAGATTACATGGCATGATATAGTGGTGATTTGACAATTGGTAAATGAGATGGTAGTTGATAATTAGTGAATGATGTGGATACCTTGCATGTCAAGAGAATTACACATTTACATAAATGACTTGTAGTGTGTTATACTTATATAAGTATAGATGATGTGGATGCTTAGAATTGTCACAAATTAGATTAGTTTTAACTGTATCTATCACTTTCCAATTGTGGTGACTTGGACATAATTATATTCCATTTTTAAAATCTATATTATTAAACATGATTACGATACATGGTAGCATTTGGCTGGAATACAAGGAAAAATAACAGAAATCTAAAATACCTTAGTCACTGAAGAAATATGAATTATTCTCTATCTCTACTCCTTAAAAGAGCCAGTTAAAACTAATATAATTACCCAACAGTCGCAGCCTGTGTACACGAGTACACCACTAATGCTATTAGACTTCTCAACACAATTTAGCCTGTGTACACGAGTACCCCATACGCTTCAGTTGTGTGTACCACCTGCATTATTTGTGATGGAACAATGAATCCTCTGACCCAGTTTTTTTTTGGAATGGTAGCTGCACTGCTTAAATTGTATAACTAACAACGTATCCTATGACCCAGTTTTTTTTTGTTCAGGGTGAATTGCATACATCAACCATGGGCACGCCGAATGCAGGCTGCAGTCCATTCAGAGATATAACTAACAATGTATCATTTGGTAATTTTTGAATTTATTTTGTTAACTTCAGGATATCATTACTGAAGAACATAACCATATGGTCAATTGTGTTCCTAACAGAACCTCAATCAAAAGTTTTAGATGAGAGACAAAGAAAGAGGGATGAAGAGAAACAAAGAGGGAGAAAAATGCCAAATATATGTGTGAATACTGTGCAAGGAAGAAGGCCAAAGCAAACATGGTGTCCTGACAAGAAACTGGTATAGTTTCTAAACTGTTGTCATCATTGCCATAATCAAGAATTTTTGTTGTGATAACTTTTCCTCTATATTATGTACTTGAGTCCAGTAGTAACAGTTCCGTGCTCCCTGAGATATGTGTTGCCTTTGTTATTTCACTTCCTATATCATGCATTATGTTTACCTTTGTCCAAAGCTTGATTTTTGTGAATTTCTTGAATCAATTTCTATGTATGGTTGTTCTTTTTATTTTGTTTTCTGGTGATAGTAGGCCCGATGATTCTCTTGCTGACTAAATAGGCAAATAGTTAATTCAATCAGAACCTTTTGAATAGAGCAAGGGTATGATATGACAATCTGAATAAACGTTTTACCATCGTGTATGCTGTTTTTTCTTTTCGCCTGATAATAGTTGTGCATACTTTATTACTTTTCAGCGATATTATGTCTGTAGTGACGTGTACACAACCAAGTTTTTACAGTCAAATACAGTACAATATGTTTTACATGGTACTAGCAGATTGCTGTTACTTTATGTTAGTTCTCTTGGACGAGTATGTGTGTTCGTATCTTAACCCCTGAGATTAAATCTGGTGAAGTAGATTATGAATAACAATTTTCCACTTTTTTTACCTGAACTGACTAATCCAACGGAGCCTAAAAATGTCCTCTACCAAGGAACAGCTGCTGCTCCTCCTGCTGCAAGAGGTGCAATGCGGCAGATGAAAACACCTAGCCTAGGTACGAGATGAATATTGGTCTTTTATTTCTGCCCACAATTTGTTTTCACCATTCTTTATTATTCTTGTCTCCTGTTTACTTAGTGTCGGTCTTGTGTATCCACTATATTTATATAAGGTCATTTCAACGTTTTATCGGACGGTTTCTAACTCTGTCACATCAGATAAAATTATGAATGAAATAACTTTTATCAGTGGATGGTTTTATATCACAGTTTTCTAGACTAGTTACTGCATTTAAGTTTTATGACCAAATGATCTAAATGGAGGCTATCATGAAACAAAATCACTCACAGTGGTAGTTTCATCCAATTTCTAAGACATTGGAAGCGAGTTGGATCGATTTCATCCCATAAAATTGATTTTAAATCTTTTTTCATAAATACAGTGTCATGTTATCATCAAATCTGATGTAACAAGTTAATTAATGACATGAAATCTCCACTGTGAATGACCTAAAAATAACACACTATAATTCATTTAGTGCAATTCTCTTGACATATATGATGTCCACATCATCTATCAATTACCAACGATCACATCATTCACCAATTGACAAATCATCACTCATGCCACATAATCTTTTAAATAGTACAAAAACTTTAAAATGATTAATCACAGTCATATAATATCTATTTTAAATTTTATTTTCATCATTGTGTTCTACGCGATGAGGTGAACAAAACTAGATCCTGCTTGCATATGTTTTGAAGAATTTACAAATTAACTTAATTTACTTTATATTTGTATATGCTTATATTTGCAACAGGACAAGGGTTATGAGACACACGAGTTAGGTCGTGAACCAAATTTTTTTACCAAGCCGAGTTTAGCGCAGTGAGCAGCGAGTGGAATTTTTATATTTTTTTATATTTTTAATTTTAGTGTTGTTTTCTTTATGCACGTTTGATCTGTGTTTATTTTGATCTATAAAAAACCAATCGCCATTCTACAATTTTTAATTTTGACATACAATCACACAACACCGTGAAGGGTTATCAACTAGTTATCCATATTTTTGTCCTATCAACAACATTAGCCACCATATCTGCCAGATCGGCATAGGGTACTATATGCAGATAACTGCATATTTACTTGAATGATGTAACACAGAGTTGAAGACATATATCATTACATTCTCCTTTTTTAGGACTGATGAAGAAGTAGAATGGTGTTCGGCTGAGTGAATGATGGTAATTGAGGATCTGGCGGTACACCGAATACTGAATGCCAAACCATGGTGCACCTCCTGGACACAGCTTATCCAAACCATATGTCAACTGGGTGAAATTAGTTACATATTATCCATCCAATTAAGGTAACA
This sequence comes from Sporobolus alterniflorus, assembly GCA_008808055.3. NCBI lineage: Eukaryota > Viridiplantae > Streptophyta > Magnoliopsida > Poales > Poaceae > Sporobolus > Sporobolus alterniflorus. Next base: position 7,204 of record VSTD030004358.1, read on the forward strand.
CTGACATTTCAGAATTAAGGCATCGATTGGAAATTATTGCAACTTAATCATGCCTGTATTTATCCATGTAAGGAAGATGACTTGCTGAAGAATTTGAATGGTAAGCAACCAAATAAAGATGGATATCTGTCAGTTCCATTCCACTAGTTGTGTAACGACCCATGTTTTAAACTCTTGTAATCGCACTCTACTCGTGAATGAAGTCAAGAGCTGAATCGAATTCCAAGATTTCAATCAAAATCTTTTCAATTCAAAGTCCAGATCTGATTTTCAATTGTCATTTGAAATCCGTTGACCTTTGGTCAAAGTATTCAATACGAAAGTTGCTCCAAATATCCTAATCTGCCTCAAGACAAAAGTTTCATATTTTTCTAAGGTCACTATGTATTATTCCAGAATTTATATTGATTTCTGCGTTGATTGGAAATTCGTTTCAGAAAATTGAAATCTTCTTTTCCTTAACGGGTCGGACCTGCCAACCCGATCCAACCCGCTAAGCTCAATCCACACCCACACTGCTTGGACCCACCGGTTAGCGACCGTTTCTTTTTCCAAATCCACTGACGTGCTTCACTGTGCCCCTGCCCTGTCCTCGCACAGTCTCACCATGAATGCCGCGTCGACCGCTCCCAACAACGCCACCCAAGCATCCTCCATTGCCCCCCTGTCTTGTCCAAGCATGACTTTTTGCATCGTGCCGGCCGCTCGCACGCGACTGCCCATTGTCGTTGCCTGTCGAGCTGCTGCCGCCCGTTGGACAGCGCCGCGGTGCCGCACCTAACCAGTCGGATCCTGACAAGGGCCGTCCAGACCAGCTCGACCTCCAAGACATACCACCCTCCTCACCCAATCACCCTCACACTATTTGCCGTGCCGCGCGCACAGTGGTCACCGCGATGGTGTCCACCCATGCCGCACGTCTAACCCACTCCCGACCGACCGCGTTGCCCTCGGGTGCGCATCTATAAAAGGGGCAGCACATGCCTCTCGTCCATCCCCTCACCGCCGCTTTTCCCTGTCGATAAGTGCCGCCGCTTCACGACGCCAGCCCCACTCATCGGCCTTCCTTCATCGTGCGTAGGTCCCAAGGCTGCCCCAAGACTTAGAGCTGCTCTCAGAGCCAACACAGACACCTTCCCTTCACCACCGACACCTTCCCTTCACTGGAGAGGCCGCTTGTCGGAATCACGCCGTCGCCAAGATCCCCTCTCGGTGAGCTTGATTGCCAATGCCTTTTCATTCCCATTTCTCCATTGCGGCGACTCCCTAATGTTGTCTCAGTCATGCAAGTTCACCTTCCATTACTCCATCCCCTCGTCACCGGCCACCATCTATGGATGGATTCAAAGTAGAAGCACAAATAGATTCGCAAGCAAAGCACACAACTTTTCCTCTGCTTGAGAGCAACTGGAATCACACACAGAAAAATGAATCCGTTTGTAGCTCGCTCGATCAAAACAGAGAGAATCAGAAATTGTCCAGCGGCACAGGCACCGAAGGGAAATCTTGCAACTGAGAGACGAAGAACAGAATTCAGATCTTTCTTCTCTAGGAGAACTCGATCTACGGCTCAGGTAAACCACAAGATAACGGAGCAAAACAAATAGCCCAAATCTGGGGGCGGCGGACCATAGCCTGAAGAACAATCTTAGCGGACATGGAAATCCCCAAGATGAGCTTCGGGCGACACCCTCGATTCCAGCGACAACGGCAGAAACTGAGGCCGGAAACTCCACGAGAACCGAGAAAAGATTAACCGGGCCGAAACCAACAGCGCGAATGCGGCCGGCACCTGCACGTGATGAGAACGACGAACAGGAAATCAAAACGACAGGACACAGGGCAGAACAATGAACAGGAAATTGAAACATCACGAACCAAAAATCGAGTAGAAAACCAGGATGGGGCGGTGGACTTGCCGTGGGATGAGTCACCGCTATGAAGAACAAATCGAGCACAGACAAGGCTAGCCGGGGGCGGCGAACAGATTCAGCGGTAAAGAAAACCGGCGAGGATGAAAAGTTCCCGCACACGCTCTCGTAAAACTCCCACCGGCACAGTCAAATCAAGTAGCCGCACGAAGAAGGATCACATCGGGGGCAACGACCGAACGGAGAGAAAAACTCAGCACAAAGCCACCTATTGCTGCTGCTCACAGAACCAATACCCACGGAAATCAGCAAATCAGTGGCCTCATCCGACTAAAGCTCACTCAATCCAAAACATACAACTCAGATCTGGCAAAAACAGAGAAGGAAAAATACGAACAGCACAAAAAAGAAACAAGAACAGCTTCTCCATAGAAATACAAATACTTTACAGCTCTAAATTACAGAAGTCACCACCTTACCTTCCTCATTTGATTATTTAAAACACGAAGTTCAGATCTTGGCTCACTAATCCTAATATAAGAAATGCAAAATGAAAGATAGCAGAAATGACAATCAGCCCACTAGCCTCTTGGTCCTATTTATAGGTCCAACAAAAAGATTAAAATACCCCTATAGACTAAAAAAGAAATTATAGCTAATAAAGTGTATTTTCATCCGACTTTCACTGTGTCGCACTCGACACCATCGGACCGACTGTCTTTTGCTTCACTTCCATGCGATCTCAGCGATGATGCCACATGCACCATTCGTGCCGTGCCTCCATCAGTCTTGAGGCTAGATTGGAAAACTCTATCACAACTTCCTTCCAGACGAAGCAAGCCGCTACATCTCGACACATGTCCAACGCCGTCTTCATCCTCCCGTCGGTTTTGTGGCTTAACCGACAAGCTATATCCCGCTTGATTTTGAGGCTCAAACTAAGAAACGATCGTGGTGATTTTGTGGGCTAAATCACCAAATCGCAGTTGTCAGTTTTGAGGACCAAACCAGTAAACCCATCGACCTTGGTTTTAAGGCCAAACCAAGAAATCCGCGCTACTCATCTCTTTGTGCACGGTGCATACCACACAAAGTATCACCTTACTTCTCGATCGTCTGGCCACCGAGTACCTGACCTGTGCTTGATCATCCCAAGTCATCTGCACCAAGTCTCCTACTCCTGTCTCGATCCTCATCGCAACCCACCATGTCGCACCTGTCACCTGCACATTATGAGACAAGCAAGCATGCTTCTCCACACAGA
>VSTD030004359.1:0-10338 GCA_008808055.3 Sporobolus alterniflorus
AAGAAATTTAATAAGTTGTATAGATATAGAAACGTATCATGCAACATAACTATTTCAAAATATTTTATAAAAAACCTATTCCTAGAAAATAGTTTTCTAAAAGATTTTTAGAAAATGAAATCCAAATATGGAAATAGCCTATCCCACAATCAAAACATATTTTATCTATTTCTTTTTACTTATTGCTAAAAATCACTCGCTTGTCAACCACTCACTCAAATATAGAAATACCCAACTCTGTGATATAATAAAGACTCCCTCTGTTCTCTTTTTTTCACCGTTGACTATTTGTTTATATTTGATTATTTGTTTTATTCAAAATATTAGTTCAAATATATAAAATTATAAGTTGTGTTTGAATTTTATTTAGTGATAAAATATATCATAATAAAATATATAATAATTTAATTTTTTTAATAAGTCAAATGACTAGTTCAGCTTTTGAATGAGAAACTGACAATAAAAAGAAACGGACAAGAAAGAAAAACCAATCCCGTGCACAAATGCCTCTCTCGTCGTCCCTAATCTCTCTGGTACATCCCTGTGCGATCCAAACCCCGATCTCCTGTCAGGACTACCTGACCGACAAGATCAGGCTGATGAGATTAAGAGGAAAGCCAGGCCTATGGCCCAGGTGGCCCAGGAGTTTAACTCCTTGTAATAGGGCAGTTTACTTTTACCGTTGGTGACTAGTGTCGGCTATATAAGCCTCTCCCGAACCCGGGGTTAAGTCAGGATGGAACTTTATCTCAAGTACTTTTTCTGTTAGGCGTAGCTAGCTGTAAACCTTATCATCATTTCTCTGAGTTAAGCTATCGCCATCGCCATCCTCTGTTCTTGATTGGGTCTTTGATTGATTTATCGCGGGATTCTTTCTTGTTTGAGTTGTTCTGGCTGGAGATCATGTCCTGGTGTTCTCGGGTCCTGACAACTTTGGTATTCAAAGCTCTCGGTTCTTGGTCGTGTGGGAAAAAAATTCAGGCATCATTGAGCAGATCTGGATTTCCTCTCCACCAGCAGTTCACAGGTTCCATGGTCTTTCCGTGTGTAAAATCCCCGATCAATTTCTTCATCTGGTTGCTTCTCCGATCACACCTCGGTAAGACTCCAGATCTACCTCTCCTCCTCCATGTCGACTACTGGCAAAGCAGATTCAGTTGCTCCTAAGACCCTAGCAGAGACCATAGTGGTTGTTCGTGGATTACAGCATAGTATAAAGCAAACTGAATCTAGGTTGCAGCATGTTGAGGAAGCTGGTAGAGTCATTAGTGATACCCAGAGATTGATGGATGAAAAGGTCGATTCCATTCATAAGATGTTGTCTCAGTGGAATACTGGTAGCGAATTTGGCAGTTCCCCAAGGCCTCACCACACACCTAACAAACCAGCCCCTCTACCACCTGAACCATACAACCGTTTTTCCCCTGATGAGCTTGCCTTCCTTAAGAAACAGGAAGCTGCAGGAAAAATCAGCCTACACATAGGACCACCACATACACCCAAACCACATTGTACTACACCCACTATTGACCAACATACTAAGCCAAGAATAGTGTATACTGATGTTTTTCCATCCAGTTCATCCACACCAAAAATCCCATCCACTAACCATGATTCCCAATTTTCCTTGCACCATAATTCACCACAGCAACCACCACACCCAAACCTTAGCCATGACACAAACCACCATTATAGCATATCCATTGCAAGACCCAAGCTGAATTTTCCCTCTTTTTCTGGTGAACAACCCTTCAACTGGTTAAGACAGTGTAAGAAGTAATTTGCTCTTGCAGCAGTGCCAATGGATACTTGGGTTCGTCTTGCTACTCTACATTGTCAAGGTCCTACTCAGACTTGGTGGAGGTCTCTTAGAACACTAGCTCAATTCATACATTGGACACAATTTTGTAGCATTGTCTCTAACAGATTTTTTAGCCATAGTGCTCACAGCTCCCTAGAGAATTTTTACCACCTTAAGCAGACTTCATCTGTGGCTGAATACATTCAACAGTTTGAGGAAATGATGTCTCTTATGCAAATAGAACATCTTGGATTATCTGAACCATACTTTGTCAGTAGCTTCATAGCTGGCTTGAAGGAGGGTATAAAGCACTACTTAATTCCTCATAATCCTTAGACATTGAGTGATACTTATTGGAAAGCTAAGGAACTTGAGAAGGGCATTTTGATCAAGAAGTCTCTGCTGACATCTTCCACCTCTGCCACTAAACCAACACCCTCCTACCAACCCACAGGCCAATACAAATTGCCAAGCCAAACACCTCAGCTACCACCACCCAAATCCTTACCCACAACACACATACCCAACGACCCACAACCCCCTAAGCCTATACCTATCAAGCCTAAAGAACCTGGCAAGTGTTGGGGTTGCCAAGAGCATTGGACTCCTGAGCATAAATTTGTTTGCAAGTTTAGAAGGGCTATCAATGCAATGGCTATAGAGCCTGAGGAATGGATGCATGCTGAACAGGCCATGGAAGAACAGAATCATAGTTTACTGTAAGTGGAAGTTTCTGACCAAGAGAACAAACAGCCTCCTCAGCTGCTTTGGGGACTTCTTCTGCAGCTACTTTTTTTGTGTTGGTAAAAATTGGGGGGAGGAAAGGCATAGCATTGATTGATAGTGGTAGCACTGATACGTGTATGGATTATACTTTTGCTAGTAAGGTGAATTGCTCAATTACAACCACAGCAGCAAGACAGGTTAAGGTTGTTGGGGGGGGATTCCTAAACTCAAGTGCTACTATCCATCCTACTGTGTATTTCATACAAAATGAGTCATTCAACAATGAGTTCAAGCTTCTAGAACTTAAAGGCCATGACATGGTGCTTGGGTGTGATTGGATCAAAAAGCACAATCCTATTAGTCTGGAGTTGTGAGATGACTCAAGGCAACTGACTATTCTTTAAGATGGTCAGACCAAGTTGATCTTTTATGATTTCACAGCACCTCCTTCAAAAGCTCTAATCAATGCTTCCAAACTTCAGAAAATATGCAGGGCTAAACCTTTGGGATATGTTATACAGGTTAACTGCATTACTGAAGCAGAGCAACAAAATTCAGTGCAATATGTTCCTTCTACAATTTCTGAAGTTTTATAGCAATTTGATGATATATTTGCAGACACCATACATCTACCTCTTGCTCGACAGTGTGATCACACCATCCCATTGAAAGATGGAGCCAAACCTCCTAATGTCAGACCCTACATAATCCCTTACAAACAAAAGGATGAAGTGGAGAGATTAATCGAAGACATGTTGAAAGATTCATTAATCAGACCCAGCTCTAGCCCTTACTCTTCTCCATCTATCTTGGCCAGGAAAAAAGATGGGTCATGGAGGCTGTGCATTGATTATAGGAAGCTAAATGCACAAACTGTGAAGAACAAATTTCCTATTCCAGTTATAGAGGACCTCCTAGATGAGCTGTATGGTGCAAAGGTGTTCTCTAAGCTAGATCTGAGGAATGGCTACCATTAGATTAGGATGAGTGAACCTGACATTTATAAGACAACATTCAGGACCTATTTTGGCCATTTTGAGTTCTTGGTAATGCCATTTGGACTAACAAACGCACCAGCAACTTTTCAAGCCTTAATGAATCAGATATTTGCCCCATTTTTTGAGAAAGTTTGTGCTCGTATTTTTTGATGATATACTTATCTATAGCAAGACTGTGGCTGGCCACATTGATCACTTGAAGCTGGCGCTGCAAACTTTAAGAGAGAATTCTTTGACTGCTAAAAGAAACAAGTGTGCTTTTGTTGTACCACAAGTTGAGTATCTGGGCTATGTTATCACTGGTGAAGGTGTGGCAACAGACCCTGCAATGGTGGAAGTAATTAACAATTGGTCAGTTCCAAAAACTGCCACTCAACTTAGAGGGTTTTTGGGCTTGGCAGGTTACTACAGAAGGTTCATACAGGGCTATGGGTTGTTGTGTAGGCCTTTGCATGACTTACTTAAGAAGGATTCCTTTCAGTGGACACCTAAGCACACTTCTGCATTCCAAGAGCTCAAGCAAAAAATGACATCTGCTCCTGTGTTGGCATTGCCTAACTTTTCTCTGCCTTTTACTTTGGAAACTGATGCATCAGGATCAGGCATTGGAGCTATGCTAATGCAACAGGGGAGGCTAATAGCTTTTTATAGCCAGGCTTTGGGTCCTAGAGCTGATGTTCAGTTAACTTATCACAAAGAAGGATTGGCAATCCTGGAAGCCTTAAAGAAATGGAGACATTATTTTTTGGGTGGTCACCTAATCATCAAAACTGATCTGTAGAGTTTGAAATACATGATGAGTCAAAGACTTTCTGAAGGAATACAACACAAACTGATGTTGAAGTTGCTGGAATTCAGTTATTCTATTGAATATAAAAAAGGTGTTGATAATGTGGTGCCTGATGCCCTATCTAGAAAAGATGCTCAAATATTGGCTATTTCTTCCATTGTTCCATCTTGGGTGTCTGATATTGAACAAAGTTACCAAAATGATCCTCATTTTAAAGCAATCCTAGAACAAACAGTGGTGAATGATCAGACTGTCCCTCACTATACTGTTCATACCGGCATTCTGAGATACAAGAGTAAAATATGCATTAGGGCTTATTCTGATCTCAGAACTAAGATATTATCATCCTTGCACTCATCTCCCATTGGTGGTCATTCTGGTATTCGAGCTACCTATCAAAGAATCAAAAGACTCTTTTATTGGCCTAAACTGAAACTTTATGTGGAAACTTTTGTGAGTCAATGTCCTGTCTGCCAGCGAGCTAAAGCAGAAAACTGTCAATATCCTGGTCTTTTATCACCCTTGCACATACCTGATCTAGCATGGTCATTCATTTCCATGAATTTTATTGAAGGATCACCAAAGTCCAGTAACAAAAATGTCATTTTAGTGGTTGTGGACAGGCTGACTAAATATGCTCATTTCATTGCCTTAGCTCATCCTTTTACTGCTCAGAGTGTAGCTCAGCTCTTTATAGACAATGTTTTCAAGCTTCATGGACCACTTGTATCTAGTGACTAACAGGGACAAGATTTTTACTAGTAAGCTGTGGCAGGACATCTTTAAGTCACTGAATATATCACTGCAATTTAGCTCTGCTTACCATCTCAGTCAGATGATCAAACAGAGAGGGTTAATCAGTGTTTGAAGATCTAGTTAAGGTGTATGACTTTCCTGGAACCTAAGAAATAGTCAGCTTGGTTGGCTTTGGCTGAATTATGGTATAATACTAACTATCACACCTCATTGCAAACCACTCCTTTCCAAGCCTTGTATGATTACAGCCCCCCAATGATATCTGAGGTTATGATCCTAGGGCCTGATTCTCCAGCTCTTGAGTTCTAATCTCAGAAACAACACATGCTTGTCAGACTGAAAAACAATTTGGCCCAAGCACAATCAAGGACACAAAAATATGCAGACCTCAAGAGGTCAGAAAGGGTTTTCTCTATGGAAGACATGATGTATCTTAAGCTACAACCTTTCAGGCACACTGCCTTTGGGGTGCATCAAAACCTCAAGCTCACTACCAAGTATTATACGCCCTTTAGAGTGCTGGAGAAGATTGGTACTGTTGCATACATGTTGCAATTACCTCAATCAGCAAAAATTCATCCGTCTTTCATGTCAGCCAATTGAAAAAGTATTTGGGTCCTAAGGCCATACCAGAGTCTAATCTGTCATTGGTTACACCTGAAGGTTATATCAAAATTGAACCGACTGTTGTCCTAGACACTAGAGCTCTACCTCATAGAGATGAGGTGGTGACTCAGTGGCTCGCACAGTGGGAAAATCTCGGAAGACAAATTCTTGTACTTTTTCAGTCTTTTACAACAAGACAATCAATAAATAGTGGTCATCAACTTCTTCTTGTGGACAAGAAGCTTGGCAAGAGGGGGAGTGTCAGGACTACCTGACCGACAAGATCAGGCTGATGAGATTAAGAGGAAAGCCAGGCCTACAGCCCACGTGACCCAGGAGTTTAACTCCTTGTAATAGGGCAGTTTACTTTTACCGTTGGTGACTAGTGTCGGTTATATAAGCCTCTCCCGAATCCGGGGTTAAGCCAGGATGGAACTTTATCTCAAGTACTTTTTCTGTTAGGCGTGGCTAGCTGTAAACATTATCATCATTTCTCTGAGTTAAGCTATCCCCATCACCATCGCCATCCTCTGTTCTTGATTGGGCCTTTATTGATTTATCGCGGGATTCTTTCTTGTTTGAGTTGTTCTGGCTGGAGATCAGGTCCTGGTGTTCTCGGGTCCTGACATCTCCTCTGTATGAGATTTCCGATGGCGATCGTCCTTGGAATCGTCGTCTGCCTGTCCATTCGCGGCGGGGGCGACGGGGATGCTCTCGAGGCCACCGTCGGCGGCCGGGATGCCCCCGATTTCACCGGCGGTGGCGGCGGCGGACGATGGAGATCTGGAGGCGCTGGCTCGGCCGGCTGCGGCAGATGACGATGTGGAGGTGCTGACTCGGCCGGCGGCGCGGGCTGAGGCGGAGCGTGGCTGTCTTCGGCGAATCAAGATCAAGTCGCCTGCTTTCCTCTTTCGCCGCGTGTTCAGCGGCGAGGCCCGTGCGGGCGACATCCCCGGCGGCGCCTATCAGCGGTCTTTTGTCGCTGGCTACATCATCGAGTTCACTGCCCTCTGCGCCGCCACCTACCCACGATCCGTCGTCGCCGTCTATATTGCCGAGTTCTCCTCCCTCTGCGCCGCTCGTAGGGTGCCGTAGGGATTGTGTTCAATCCGCTATTCCGTTTCTTGCCGGCACCCAATTACTCCCAATTCCAGGTCCACCCGAGCGGCTATGTTTTGTGCTGGATATGGAGCGGCTGCAGCTCCTTGTTTTTATCCGTGTTGGTGCTGGGCGCAGTCTTGTTCATCTCGCTTGAGGTCCTTGTCCTAGCTGGAGTGATCATGAGGTATGGACAATATTGTGGGATACTTCAGTTTGTTTTTACAATATTGTAGTGTTTGCTGATGGCGTACAAGAAAACATGAGACTTCTACAACAACATTTAGTTGCTTCAGATGGACATGATATTGCTGGCACGGGACTGACAGCATCTCCCGCCTCCCGCTGCCGAGCATCACCAGCTCCCGCCTCCCGCCGCCAAGAAGCAGCAGCACCCGCCTCACGCCACTGAGCAGTGGCTGCTCCTGCCTCCTCTACCTCTAGAGATGGATATATGTTAGTCTGCACCAGCAAACAAGGTAAGTGGCACTGTTTATGGTTAATGCAGTGCCAAAGGTATGCGCCAGCTCTAGCTTCCTTCAGCTTCGTGTCAATTCTGCAATTTTGAAAAACAGCATGGACTAATCTAATGTTAAAAGGGATGTAGGTTCTATAACTTAATCTCAAGCTACAATTCTAGAATGATTACCATCTGGTACATATTAGGTAGTATTGAAATCTGAAAAATACAATTGACCAATCTAATGACCCAATATTAGGTAGCACTGAAATCTGAAAAATACAATCGACCAATCTAATGATCAATTGACCAATCTAATGATCAAAAGTAATATCAATGGAGGCAGGCATAGCAGGTATGTACAGGCAAGGATTTATGTCCAAATTTAATTCTAGCAATGATTGGAAAATGGATTTTGTTTTATTCATCTTCTACTATTTGATTTGATCACGTCTTCTATTAGAAGGTAATTATCTCATCATGAAAAAAACTAGTAGATGAATTGATCAAATTTCTAAATTTAGTTTTACCTATTGTGAATATAGTAATGTTGGTTAAAATTAGTTTTAATACAGATGTTTATAATTTATAAGAAAGCAATGGATTTCCTGTGTACGAAAACTCAACACTATATATACAATAATTATTTTACATTTTCTTCGAACTGGGGTGAGCCCCAACCCCGCCTCAACATGAGACGGGGTCAACTGATATATCATCCACAAAGCAAAACAGCGTAAGTTCAGTTTGGGGCAGTTTCATCTACCCACGTCTCCAGCTGCGTCAGCTGGGTCACAAACACGGCCACCATGAAACTATCTTAGTCATATGGCTAATTACACCACCAGCAGCGTTCTAAGTAGGAAGCGTAAACAGAAACATACCTACAGTGACATCTTGTTGTCGCTTTACCCCACATCGGTTGACTGGTCTGATTTTAAGGTGTGTCAATCGTGATGATCACGGAGTTGGAGGCGAAGCTGGCAAATATAATGGACGAAGAGCTGTGGTCGGGAGATTCTAGTCATCAGTTGTTTGTACCGTTGCATTAAAGTGTTTTTATTTAGTCAGATTATGTCAAATATACCTACTGCACCCATCGCTCGCTACTCGAGACCGAAGTGCGTCGTCAAGGATCGATACAAATGAGGGAGTATTCATAACATCCACTGTTAGAGACTGATTAATATATGATTAATTAATGTGCATTTTTGTCATATATTTTGTTGGTTTTAATCAATTTCCTCCTTTTATTTAGTCAGATTTTAATTGCAAACTTTTATCTCTTTTATTTCAGAAGGTAGAGATGCTAAAAAGTGATAATGATTAAAATTTCTGTGCTAATTTTCCTCTATATTGTTACTATATTAATTATCTTGTTTTCTTATTTCTTAAATAAATGATGAAACTGCATTACCTTTTTTCTAGACAAAGAGCTAAAAATGTATATTTAAAGAATTACATGGCAATGTAGACATTCTACTTGGTTTGCATAATTGAGCAATTGTGTCTTATTTTTCTATAATAGTATTATGTCTTCTTGATAATAATTTTTTTCTTAGAAAATATGTCATCATATGTCTTATAAATGTGAAGTAAATTATTTTTCTAAGCCGTATGAGGTGCTCTTCTATTAGTTGTTTGTTTATATTAAGTTTTCTATAAGGTTCGTGACATGATTCTCTTGGGTGATGAAGATGTACAATCAAAGGGACAAATAAAGTGTGTGTGGTGTCATCACCCAAGAGAATCAAAACACGAATCTCATATAAACTTATTATGAACAAATCACTAATGAAAGAGCACCTCGTAAAGGTAAAAATAAATTGGTTCACATTCATAAGATGTATGATTGTCTATTTTTGAGAAAATAATTCATTAACATGAAGTCATGAATACAAACCATTCTAGGAAAGTAAGACATAGTTAAATGAATAATCCCTATGTGGACATAAAGCCAAAGACATCAATGGCAAACAACTCAATCCTCTTAATTCATTGTACAATTGTTGAGTAATAAAATGTTATATGCTCAATTATGCACAACACACGACATGCCTTCATTGTCATGCAATTTTTTAAATATTCATTTTTAGCTTTTCGTCCAAAAAGAACATTATACAGTTTCAACATTCATTCAAGAAATAAGAAACATGGAAAATTAGCATAGTAATAAGATACTAGAGCAAAATTAGCACATTAATTTTCATTATTATCACTTGACAATATAGACACCTTTTGAAAAGGAAGAGTTGACAGTTTGCAATCAAGATTCACCTACATAAAAAGGAGTAAATTGTTTAGAACAACCAACAAAATATATGACTGAAATGCACATCAATTAATTTTATATTACGTTGTTTCTAATAGTTGAGGGTGTGGTTAGTCCCCGGTCGTGTTGATCCCTCAGCGGCGTGCCTAGCCTCAAGCGGCGGGTGCAGTTAATACTTCAGCCGTACTTGAGAAACACTTCGATCCAATGGTGCAGGTGGCTGATGAGCAGGATCTCTCGTCATAGCTTGTCATCCGTTATCTTTGCTATCTCCACTTCCAACTCCATGATCGATTCGTTTGTCACGCCTTAAAATCGGACTTCCTCATCAGCACGGTCAAAAATTGTCATCCATTCAACTAATGTGGGTTGTCTACCGGTGCGTGTGAAGGGACGGCGTGACGGCACCGTAGATGTGGTCCCAAGATTTTGGTGTACCGAGGCGAACATAAATATGGAGACCCTTCAATATGATGTAAACAATATCGTTGTATATATAGTATTGAGTTTTTGTCCATGAAGAATTCATTATTTTCTTATAAATATTTTGTATTAAAATTGGTTATTAGCCAACAGTACTAGATTCGTAATAGATAAAACTAAATTCTGGAGTTTGATCAATTAATCTACTAGTTTATTTATTTTTCTTTTTTTATGATCAAATACTCTTCTTCTAGTAGAAGACATGATTGAATCAAATAATAAAGGATGAATAAAACAAAATAAATTTTCAATTATAGCATCTACTTGCTATCCTCCTGCAGATTTTCCATTAAGTAATGTCTAGTCTGTATATTGCATTTCCTTTTTAACTATGTGTTTTGCTGTGAC
>VSTD030004360.1:0-10338 GCA_008808055.3 Sporobolus alterniflorus
GCATACATGCCAGGTCTTGCATGGTGGGACTCGCGTATGTTCATTGGTTATCCGAAGAAAGTGCCATTTTGTAATCACATAATTCTTTTCTTTCTCTCTCTCTCCCTGTGCCCTTATTTCTTGCTCTGTTAGCCACCACCACCTATCTCCTGTCGCCGTCGCCACCTCTTCTGTGCCGTTGCCACCACTGTCTTGGCCCCCGTCCCCAACCCCGACCAGGCCACCCATGACACCGCCCTACCCTTGACCACCGCTAGAGCAACCAGGAGTAGTAGCAGATGGCTGGAGCACCCCAACAAGAGGCTCCCAAGGAGTCGATGACTGGAGTGCCCTAGTAGAAGGCTCCCAATGAGCCGGAGGTCAGAGCACCCCAGTTGGAGGCTCCTGAGGGGTCATCATCCGATGATAGTGAGGATGGGGGTGGCAAGCCACAAATTAACTGCATGTTAGTTCAATTTTAATTCTCTTTGAATGAATTTTTATATAAAGTAACCAACTCAAATTTTATAGGTTGTGACGCTCTCTCCTAGATCCACCTACCAGGAGCTACGAGAGCCGGATTATTGTAAGGCTGGTGGGCAAGAGCAAGGAGGATGTCCATTGGGATGGGGTCGAATACTGTACCTGCATCTACCAGGAGTTGTATACATTATGTCATCTACTGTACCCAAGTGGATACGACAGGTGACCGACGTGTAGTTGATTGGCCTTTGACTTGCTAGCGGCTCAAGTCGTATGTCGACCAGGGTACCATTTAGGACGAGGTGGTAAAAATGTTCTGGATGAGTCTAGTAGCAAAATTTTGAATTTTAATTGTTTCTTGCTTTGTTGCACAATTTTAATTCTCTTCCACACATGAACATTTTCATTTGGCGGAATGCATTAGCAAAGACATGGCTAACATTGTCTTCAACAAGGTTGCACATAAAGTGATAAAGGATGCCATCAAACATGCTCGCCTGGTATCTACTGCCTTGTACTACTCGTAGGTGCTAAAGCAACTGATAAAGCCCAGCGAGGAGCATGACATCTACTTGACCAAGGAGCAGCACCTTCTTGAGAAGGTTGATTGCTCATCAAGGATCTGGAGACTTGGGACGCGATGTGCGAGTGGTGAGCGTCTAAGGAGTTCACAACCCTCTCAGAGCGAAACCGACACAACCGAAAGATGTAGGCATTTGTGCACTACTACTCAGTCTGGGTGTTCAGTTAACCAAAACTGATCGATTCGGTTCTTTTGTTTTTCTCAAAGTTCAGTTTCCTGGTAATAGAAACTGAAATACTACCTCCCAAAAGGAAAACTGGTCCTCCGATTAACCAACAATTTTGGTTTGGTTTTTGGATTAATCAAAGTAACTGAAATTCAACCAAAACAAAATCAACTATACTTATATTTCTATGACCCACTAATTTCATTCTCTACACTTGCAAGTTGTCGACCTCAACAGCCTAATCATCACCACTTCGCCACTAAATATCACAAAACATTAAAATGATTAATCTAACTCATATGGTATCCATTTTAAATTCCATTTTCACCATTGCGTTCTACGTGACGAGATGAACAAAAAAAGATCTCACTTGCATAATTTTTTAAATCAACTTAATTTATTTTATATTTGCATACGTTTATATTTGCAATACATTTTAAAATCTGTTTTCACCGTTGCGTTTTATGCGATGAGATGAACAAAATAAGATCCCACCTACATATATTTTAAATACTTTTTAAATCAACTTAATTTGATCTATATTTACATATGTTTATATTTACAACAAATTAAGAGTTATGGGTACGTGAGTTAATGTGCTGCATTATGGGTTACAATCACTCTCTAGTCATTAAAGAATTTTTAGATCAACTTAATTTGTTATATATTTGGATATGGTTTATATTTTTTAGATCAACTCAATTTGCATAAGTTTGATCCAACCATAAGTTACAGGACAAGACGACATGAAGTTATACTACTGAAACCTATGCAGTTTTACTGCAGGTGCACGCATATACGTACTTCACTAATTAATATACTATCATTTTATCTTAATTTACTCTGAGTATGTTTTACGCAGCAGGAAAACAGAGTTTTACTCTGAGTATGTTTTACGCGGCAGGAAAACAGAGTTAAAAGAGGCAACTTTTAGATAACTTCTTCAAGCACATTAGAGTATGTTTTACGCATGTAACTTAAGGTAGATTACTGATTATCTTTAATCTCACTCCTTTGTATATGAGATTAATGTCCAAGAAGTCAAGAAATATGCAACCGGAGGAGTATCACGTATGGCGGATCCATAGTCTGGGCCCAGCTCAATGCAAGAACTCTCTCATTTCTTCTTTTTTGCTATATAAATAATAAACACCGACTTAATTTTCGGTTGTTTCATGTTTAATGCTTAGTTAAAATTAACACGGTGAAGCGGCAGGGAGTGTTGACCAGGACTAATTCCACCGCTCGATGCCCGTGCTGCCAGTGCCAGTCTGCGAAGTCCTCGAATTCAGCGCGCGTAAGCAGAACATGCATGCAGCTAGGCACTGTATAGGCGTTTTCCTTGCGCCATTGACGCCACTGTAGTTAACTTGCGCGAGTTATGGCCGTGCAGACATCGAGAGATCGACTGGAAAATTACATTGACCTAGGGTTTCGCAGTCGATTCTCCTACACAACGAGCACAAAAAATATTGCAGCTGTGGCGTCACCACCAAGTACAGGAATCATATCTTAAGCGTGGGTCGTGCGGGTACAACAATAGTATATCGTAGGGTCCGAAATACAGTTTGATATCTTAAAACCTTATAGCGAAAGTCTATTCACGATGATATTAGGGCTAGTTCTGTTATGATGTTTCTGGGGTATCTGAGAGGTAGCTAAATATACATAAGGTTTTGTTTAAAAGTTCTATTACGGAGTTTCTAAGATAACTGGAAGGTATTTGGAGGTACTCAGGTTTTCTTTAATCTCAGTCATTAATTTTTATAGCATCATTAATAAATTAATAATTTTGATATTTGATCCATACTAATTTGGTATTGGTCTACCACTTAAAGTACCTCTCAATAGGTACCTCTCTATTTGTAACTATTGGATATAGACAAATGAATGACTCATGTTGATTGTACTCACTATAGCAAAACTCTTTCTTTAATCTCAGCCATTAATTTTTATTACATCATTAATAAATTAATAATTTTAATACCTGGTCCACACTAATTTGATGCTGCTCCACCACTTTACCTCTTAATATATACATCCATATTTTTAATCATTAGATCTAGACAAATAAATGATTCACGTTGAGTGTACACATTGTAGCAAAACTCTACAAGGGCATATATCTTACCCTAAAGACGTTGTCCTGAGAAAGGACTGAAGCATGCAGGGGATTCTAGTACGGAGTCCAACCGTCTGAAGTTTACACTGAAATCCATTGTCGACATCGTCGAAATATATATATATATATAGAGAGAGAGAGAGACAGAGCATGCACAAATTAGAGCACACAACAAACCTGAGCAACTAATACTTTGTAAAATTTACCCAATAAAGAGGATAAAAAATAGTCGACTCCTAAGAAAATACATGACTATCAAGGGGGTAAGCTAGTGCATTTGTCAAAACTACGACTAATAGAAAACTACAACTAATAGTAGATCCTTACTATCATATTTTAGCACAGGTTAACTTATTAAGAGTTCAAATTTGCATCTTGAGCTAGAACATCCAGGTGAAGCAACATAGTAATATAACCATAATCATATAAGTGACATCATCGCTAACCAATTATTCACCAATTATTCACATTCATCTCATGTTCCTCTAATTACTACGATGTGACATAGGGTGACAAGTGATCACTTATATCGGAGTGTCCCGACGATTCGAATCAATGTACATCCTACATGAGAAAACATGACACACATGATGACAACATTTCACCGCTAGGACAAAGAGATGGTCGCCTGAGATCGATTAGAACCTCCACAACCGCCAGCTCACTGTTTATGCCCGTGAGACCATGAAGTGCTTCTTATAGTGCATGGTGAGTAGAAAACAAAAAACAATACAAGACTATTATTCCTAAACAACTAGTAGCACAAGGAAAATGTGGGATCAGGAGATAAAGTGGTCGTTGTGATAACTAGTAGCGCGTGGGATGACCGCATGGTGAACCTGTTCTGCTCAGGAGATAAAGTGTAGTTTGGATGACAAAATATGATAGCAAGCATTAGCAAAATTTAAATTAGACAACAAAGTTGAATAAATGTCCAAAGTACTTGTCAAACTTGCTGGCTCAAATGTATTCCCAACACGAGTTCAAGCTAGAAAAAACATATATGGAAGTATAGATGACACAAAGGATTCAATCACTTCATTTTTTCTTTTTTTTTCTTGCGTGACTCTTTTATGTTTGCACTTGCCGTTTACTTTTTTATTTTCTAGAAAGTGCTTCAAAAATGTAACACAATTCAAACCAATCAAAAATACCTCATCAGTCTGATATAGATGCCCTGCTAAATATTCTACAGCTGATTAAGCAATCTAAACTTCCTTAACAATTAAAACTTACAACAACAATGTTGTAGATGTTTCTTTTCTCCTGAATTTTGGTATATGGATTACCTTGTTTGGATAAAGGAAGCAGGAGATATTGGTCCCAAAATACAAATTGTGCAGAAAATCATGGTTAGAGCATCTCCAACAGAGGTCCTAAACATGATAGTATCTTGAAATATATGGCTTAAGCTTATAAAACAGCCTCCAATAGTGGTCCTAGTTTACAAAAACTTGTGAAATGATTATAGGACTCAACCTCTTGGGTTCTAAATATACTGCCTCACCTATTAGAGCCCTATCTCATTTTCCATATAATAGTCAATATTTTATTTCCTAATAATATGATCTCTTTCCTAATAATGTGATATAAGGTCTGACTGTTGGAGAGAATAATTTTCTATAGGCCTCAAACTCAACAAACAAGTAGCTAAATCAAATTATAGGGCCTAAATTTACTACTCCTTATTGGAGATGCCCTTATAGAATATATTTGAATCTAATACAATTCTGACCACCAAACTGATTTTTTTCTAGAGAACATATGACTCTAAAAGTGGTAGATAATTTCTCCAGCTTTCTAGATTGAGACCCGTGAGGGTTGAACCCAATCTTTCAGTGGAGACAGAGAGATATTTCAATTGAAGAAGGAGACAACATTCATGACCTGACTACAATCGTCTAAAGATGCTGCACCTTAGCAATCGATACACCGCCTCCATTAGGTTCTATGATCTTGTGGAGCATGACAACCCGACCACAAGGGCACTCGTCCTGCAAGCAATTGAAGAACTAGCAAGAACAAGTCAAACAAGCATGAATTTGTAAGATAATTATGAGGAACACAAACAAAAATCATGATATGGTGGGGTTCTGGAAATAGGAAACAATTGGTTTTGCCTACACGCGCACCGCCGGTTGAAGTAGCAAAGGATAAATCTAATCAACAAAACTCGAGACTCCCTAATGAAGATGGCTTGGTTTTATAGGTGTGGGAGGATGACCTCAGGGAGGCTGGGGTCATGCTTCAACCATGGGTCATGTCCTAATTGGACTCAATTTGATACGCGCCCTAATTGGACTCAACTAGATACATGGCCCAAGGACAGAACCGATGATTGTACATAACTATTGAATATACATAACTGATGAACAGACGCATACATGCCAGGTCTTGCATGGCAGGACCCATGTATGTTCATCGGTTATCCAATGAAAATGCCATTTTGTAATCGCACAATTCTTTTCTCTCTCTCTCCCTGTGTCCTCATTTCTTGCTCTGTTAGCCACCACTACCTATCTCCTATCGCCGCCACCACCTCTTCTGCGCCGTCACCGCCACTATCTTGGCCCCCGTCCCGAACCCCGACCAGGCCACCTGTGACACCGCCCTACCCTTGACCACTGCCAGAGCAACCAGGAGCAGTAGCAGATGGCTAGAGCGCCCCAACAAGAGGCTCCCAAGGAGCCAATGACTGGAGTGCCCCAGTAGGAGGCTCCCAATGAGCCGGAGGTTATAGCACCCCAGTTGGAGGCTCCTGAGGGGTCATCATCCGATGAGAGTGAGGATGGGGGTGGCAAGCCACAAATTAACTACATGTTAGTTCAATTTTAATTCTCTTTGAATGAATTTTTATATAAAGTAACTAACTCAAATTTTATAGGTTGTGACGCTCTCTCCTCGCTCCACCTACCAGGAGCTACGAGAGTCATATTGTTGTAAGGCTGGTGGGCAAGAGCAGGGAGGATGTCCACTGGGACGGGGTTGGATATTGTATCTGTGTCTACCAGGAGTTGCGTACATTCTGTCATCTGCTGTACCCAGGTCGATACGACAGGTGACCGACGCGTAGTTGGATGGTCTTCGACTCACTAGCGGCTCAAGTCGTATGTCGACTAGGGTACCATTTAGGATGAGGTGGCGAAGATGTTCTGGATGAGTCTAGCAGCAAAATTTTGAATTTTAATTGTTTCTTGCTTTGTTGCACAATTTTAATTCCCTTCCACGCAGGAACATTTTCGTTTGGCGGAATGCATTAGCAAAGACATGGCTAACATTTTCTTCAACAAGGTTGCAGATAAAGTGATAAAGGATGCCATCAAACATGCTCGCCTGGTATCTACTGCCTTGTACTACTCGTAGGTGTTAAAGCAACCGATAAAGCCCAACGAGGAGCACGACATCTACCTGACCAAGGAGCAGCACCTTCTTGAGAATGTCGATTGCTCATCAAGGATCTGGAGACTTGGGACATGATGTGTGAGTCGTGAGCATCTGAGGAGTTCACAACCCTCTCAGAGCGAAACCAACACAACCGAAAGATGTAGGCATTGGTGCACTACTACTCAGTCTGGGTGTTCAGTTAACCAAAACTGATCGATTCAGTTCTTTTGTTTTTCTCAAAGTTCAGT
This sequence comes from Sporobolus alterniflorus, assembly GCA_008808055.3. Lineage (NCBI taxonomy): Eukaryota > Viridiplantae > Streptophyta > Magnoliopsida > Poales > Poaceae > Sporobolus > Sporobolus alterniflorus. The sequence goes on from VSTD030004360.1 coordinate 6,966, forward strand.
TTCCTGGTAATAGAAACTGAAATACTACCTCCCAAAAGGAAAATTGGTCCTCCGTTTAACCAACAATTTTGGTTTGGTTTTTGGATTAACCGAAGTAACCGAAATTCAACCAAAACAAAATCAACTATACTTATATTTCTATGACCCACTAATTTCATTCTCTACACTTGCAAGTTATCCACCTCAACAATCTAATCACCACCACTTCACCACTAAATAACACAAAACTTTAAAATGATTAATCTAACTCATATGATATCCATTTTAAATTTCATTTTCACCATTGTGTTCTACGTGATGAGATAAACAAAACAAGATCCCACTTGCATAATTTTTTAAAGAATTTTTAAATCAACATAATTTGATATATATTTGCATACATTTATATTTGCAATACATTTTAAAATCTGTTTTCACCGTTGCATTCTATGCGATGAGATGAACAAAATAAGATCCCACCTATTTTAAAGAATTTTTAAATTAACTTAATTTGATCTATATTTACATATGTTTAGATTTACAACAAATCAAGAGTTATGGGTACGTGAGCTAATGTGATGCATTATGGGTTGCAACCACTCTCTATGCCTTAAAGAATTTTTAGATCAACTTAATTTTCTCTATATTTGGATATGTTTATATTTACAATAGATCAAGAGTAGAGGCACGAGAGCTAATGAATTGCATTATGGGTTGCGAGCACTCTTTGGGTCGGAAGAATATACTTAAATACATTTATTGTTTCATGATCCTATTTCTTACAATATATATTTTTAAACATTTTTTATTGTTAGTATCATTTAGTTACCAAAGGAGTGCAATAATGCTCTTATTTTATTTTTGCTTAAATTGGTATCAACATATAAATTTATATAAATATAAGATATTTTAAAATCTCACAATATCGCGCGGGGTTATCGACTAGTTACATTGATTTTTATCAATCAACATGGTGAATAAGAGGATCATATCGATGCTCAACCAAGTGGATAAATGCCATCAAATAGCAAATTGCATAATTGTAAATGGTCACTACATTGCATCATCATAGATCAAAATGAAACAACAGTACATAATCAATGCCATAGCCTTAAATTACAAGAACAAGCATATTTTTCTCAAAGTTCAGTTTTTTGGTTAGAATCAGGTGAAAAACCAAAAATCAAGATAAATTATGGTTTCTGAAGAATGCTAACCGAAGTTGAATTTTGTTTTTTTTTTGGTTTTTATGCCCGGGCTAAACCACTACAGCATGGATGGTCAAGTCCACAAGTCCGAGACGATGATATGATACTCTTTCTCTCATTCCAGAAGTTTTACGTATTAACTTGTTTATAGCATTGGATTTTATGTTGCAAAAGAAAAGTACTAAGGTCGATCCCCATTACTTATACATTTGGCATCCTACACATGAAGGTGATGCTGCTGCGACAGATAAGCTCGTAAGTAACAATTCGTTAGTGTTACACATCATTTGTTATATCTGTATTTACTCGATATTCTGTAGGAACGATATTCCGCTGAGCTAAAGAAGTTCCATGGGCCTACGCTAGAAGACCCAAGGTCAGTACCCTTCAATGTTGACGCTTCATATGCTGCGGGCGGATGTACCCCACATGGAAGGTATGTGAAGGTATTGATTGTTTTCCATTAAGTATTGTCAGTTCATAACACCTAAGTTTATTGCAGGCTTGCTTTGGGCAATGGGGTTGTGGACTATGGGAGTTATGCCCAACGACATACTTCCTCCACTTCCTCGTTCACTCAGTCTTCTCACCAAGGCAACAACCCTACAATGGAGGATAGATGTAAACATCAGGAGGATTTGATCCAAAGCCTAATGCAAAGCCAGCAGTACATGTGGTCGATGCTGTAAGTAAGAGTCTCAACATGTGCAATTTGTCCAATTCTAATATTGCTTACTTGAATAACTAATGATTAACGTAATCTACACAGTCCACAGGCATATCTCCATACGGTCCACCATGATAGATTCCACACCCCACTGCTCTAGTTGATCCCTTGATCCCATGCCTCGATGCATCATTATTAAACTTGTCATTTTTATTCAATTCAGAGTTCAAATTCTTAATCATGAGTCAATTTTTCATGTGACGGGGTTCTTGGATGGGTCAAACACCCGTGAAGCCATGCGAAGGACCTCCCAGAGCTAGTCAACATTCGATGTGGCCACCACCACCTCTAACTAGATTTTGGTCGCCGTCACCTCAAGGTGTGGGTTTTTGGTACCCGTCACCTCTAGGCCATAGTTCCAACACTCCTCTCCCACCGTCGGGCTCGGGATGCTAGTCGTCACCGATGTCGTGCACACCACCACTTGGAGGGCAAGCCCCGCCATGGGGAATGCCTCCATGGAAGGCACCACATCGATCTCCTTCTTCACCAGCAATAGTAATACAACTATTTGTGCATTTCCATACTTATATAGAAATTTGTGTCAATGTCGACCGACTGCAATGTTCAAGCTCACATCGCGATGTTGTGGCTGGAGATGAGTTTCCTGACACTGTCTTGAACATGGGAGGATACAGCGATGGTGGCAATGAAGTAGCGGAGCGACACTTTATTCTCATTTTGTTGGACTTGTATTAACAATTGGTTTTGGTTGATAAACTTGTGATGGATTTTGACGTTTTGTCAAAAAAACTGTGGTTCATTATGATCTGTGATGCATATATGTATCTGTGACCTATTTTGGAGGCTCCTCATCCAGGGACGCAGCTGTTGTAGCGCCTTTATGCCAGTTTGTTCAAGATCTATAGCTCCTAGCACTGGAGTTCAACTTTTCCACACCATCAGTTGTTTTCCTCCACGCTGGTTGCCGGTGAAGTTCTATCTCCAGTAGGTTTTGAGCTAAACAAACTTCACATCGGTCTTCTACGTGACATAGAGGTGTTGTTGGATCTAACCTTGAGGTTTTGCCTACAGTGGGTGAATCCTTCTCTGTTGCTGAAGTCATGCCACCGCTGCCACTTGCCATCATCTGTCTCCGGTGAGAGTCCCCCTTGGGAAGCCCCTCAAATGGATTTCCCTATCCATCCTCTTCGTGTAGCTGGATATTTCTTTCAAAAAGGCAGCCAAAATGTTGTTTTGGTGAAGTTTAAATCCTTGCAACATTAGGAGATTTCCTTCGTAGCCTCCTAGAAGTTTAAATCTTTTGCAGATTGATCCAATTCTCTTAGAAATCCTTTTTAAGTTCCTTAAAACTTCCAAAATTTGTAACAAATTGAATATAGCTTCAAAATTTCTGAAGCGAATTTTGTTCAGCTCATCATATCTTGTTCTAAATAATGGAATTTAAATTGTTACATTTCTTGTATTTTAAAATAGTAACAAATTTCAATAAAGTTAC
>VSTD030004361.1:0-10337 GCA_008808055.3 Sporobolus alterniflorus
AATAAGATCATTAGCAACACTAATGGTTGTCATTAATCACCGAAACATACCTTCCGGGGCCTAGATGCTTACAATAGTATATGTGCCCAGGAACAAGTTTACACACATACCGTACAGAAAATGTATACAGAATAACCAATGTCACAATATAATATATTTATTACCGAATAATGTCTTATAAAAGACTAAATCAAACACTCTCAAAGACACTGCAGTGCAAAGACACTATAACTTCACATGCAATCGATCAGGTGTAATTGCTCGCCTGGAAATCCTCATTGAAGTACTCCAATTCTTCTTCAACTTCTGAGTAGCAGTTGGGCAAGATTGAGTACACGTATGGTTGGTACTCAGCATGTGGTGGGAAACAACTATATTTATATGCAACTAATAATATCAAAACTTAAAGCAGGAAGCATCCTATACGTAAGATTCATTGACACTTTAGCAACATATTTGCTATGTGAAATTGAATCTACCATACCCAATTAGTTCATTAAAAAGGGTTGATCAAGGATTACCTCGCAACCTCACAACTCATGACCAATCTCAAACCAATGTTTTTTCACAACTTGACAATTCTCACACAGACTTATTCTCATCCATAATCAAACCAATTCTCACTAATCTAGTGAGGATCCCAGACCGTTTATAACCGTAAGTATGACTGTTATGACAGTTGTATACTCTTCAGAGGTTAGTATCTTGTACCCATGCATTGTAATTTTATCACCTTTCGGCGACTAGAAAACCTTCATGTTGCCATATGCCGGCCAAAGTACAATTACACTTCCGTGGTGTGAGGCCAGAAAATCACTACATGCCTTTACAAAGGTTAACTATAGGTTTATCTTATGCTTCCCACATTACCCCTAATTAGTAAGCAAGTCGTTCTATACCAGACACGTGGTGTCACCTGTTGTTCTGGGGTGTCTACTCTCTAGAAGCGGCCCTTAGCTGATTCAAACATGACTTTTCACAAATGAGAGACCTTTCCAACCCTCACCATACCTCGGGCACCTTTCCAATCCAACCACTATCCCACTCCGTATACGAGGCACCATTTCAAACAATCCACAATCTCTTCCATATATTGGGTATCATACCAAAACATCCCTTACTCAAACCACGACATCTAACTATCTCATACCATAACCAATATCTCGTGCTAAATCAGCACAGTGTCATGCTCAACTAGCAATAACACATTGGTGAAGTCCACCAAAAATCTCAATAAAGAGAATGGCAAGACTATACTATGACTGCAGGGCTAAGCAACATCTACCCATGCTCTCATCTCATACCCAATGAAAAGTAAACTATATTATCAATTTAATGCATATGAATGTGTAAAGGTAGAGAGAAAAGAAGTTCTATATGGTCAAGGATACTTGACTGGATTCCTCGTTAACCGCTACTCAAAGTCTTATTCTTTGAGATCTTGAAGGTCATCGAAGATTGTAGCATCTAAACAATTATGATCAGAAATAAGCAATAAATAAAATAGTACATCACACAAGACCTAAATACTAAATAAATAGTACCAAAAGATTCTACTCGTCACTATGAACATGTGAGCGTAAGAATCGCTTGAATCAGATTTGATATGAAAGAGTAATAAGACTTATACGGTTGGTTCCAGTGGTCGTCTGGTTGTATCTCACTCTCGCCCACGCCACGTCAATTTTCTCTCTCTCTCTCTCACCCACCACGGTTTCAGCAGTAGGCTGCAGCATTCAACCCACAATCACATCAGGCTTCTCTCTCCCAGTCAGCACCACCATTCTAGAATTAACGATTTCAAAATTAATTTCATGGACAACGAATTTGAGAAAACATACTAACTTTATTCGATTACAAATTTTGAAACGATACATATAGCTTAAAAATAGAAATTACATAATAAATTAAAAAAGAAAATTATATAATGAGTAAATAGAAAAGTATATTAAACTAGTGAAACAGCACCCCGGCACATGCGGTAGTGCCCTCCACCGGCACTCACAGTTTTTTTGAAAAAAGTCATCATATAGGACAATACAAAATTATGTTTATATTTGAAAACAGATTGTTGCCTCGGTTGATGCAATGGGTATAATAAACTAATCTAATTAACTCCGGAGGCCTGGCTGGATGCACTAAACTGGCAAAACGTACAGGACTAACGATTATTTGACCTGCTGCTACCTCTACCGATGGAAGCTAGCTACGGCAGCAGCACCATTATTATTGACGCAGCAGCATCGAGCTAGCTAGACACCGGTGAAGACCATGCTACTGCCTACGCTCCTAGTACACGATTAATTGACGACGAGCTAAATTGCTACTATCTTATTTCTGGAGATGTAGAGAGCTGATCGGATGCATGCATGGCAAGCATGGACGGGCAACTAGCTAGGTACGGCCAGCTCCATGACTGCCGCAGAGAGCTTGGAGGACACGGTGGGATCTACCTACATGCAGCCTACGAAATTAGAACTAAAGCTAGCTTGCAAACTATCGTAATGAGATGGGTGTTCTCACCGAGAGCCTTCACGGACGAAGACGACGACTCACTGGTGGTGGTGGTTGGCAACTGCAAAGTTCGATGGTGCTCTTCCGCGTTCTCCGGCAACTCGGCAGAGTTGGTCAGGGATGGAAGTTTCTGCGGCGGCAAGGCGATGGGACTGAGCTGTAGAGGATCTCCCTGTTGTCAGAAGGCAGCGGCCTCTTGCAAATTCCTGGGCAACAGGGAAACGGTGATGGGGACTTAAGGTTATTCTTAGTTTTCAATTCTGTCACATTATTAAGTATAGAAATAAAATTATGAATAAAATAAACTTTTTTAGTGGATGATTTTATATTACAGTTTTTAGACTAGTCACTGTATTTAAGTATTATAAAGTTTATTCGTCAAATGATTAAGAGAGAGTCTATCATAAAATAAAATTACTCACAATGGTAGTTTCACACAGTTTCTAAGATATTAGAAATGAGTTGGACAAGTTTTATCCTCATAAAACTAGTTTCATCTTTTTCTTCATAAATACAGTGTCATATCATCATCAAATTTGATATGGCAAGATAATTAATGTTATAAAACTTCCACTGTAAATGACCTTTGGGGTTTGTTTATATAGGGCTGGCACGGAAAGGTAGACTCCCTCCATCGACCCGACTCGAGCTTTCGTGATACTTGACGGCCCAAAACCATACTTGACCTGCCGCAGGCTTTAGGCGCCCAGTGTTGTCGGAGGCAGTTTCGCTATCTCCACAGTTCCCAAACCGACTCTCGCGGTCAGAATCAGCACTGTGCGACAAAGTAGTTTCTATCGAGGCCTCTCTCTGTTATTCCTCCGAAGCCTCTCTCTACTGCGTTGAGGTTTCCAACGCTTCGTCTGAAGCTATTGAATCAGCTCCAAAAGACACAGCAGATTTGATGGGGTGAGCAATGAATCTGATACGAACCATGAACACTCAGCAACGCACACAGCGCAGGCAGCAACTCAACACGTGCAGAGAACGAGAGTATATACAAACACAAGGTGGCACAAATCACCACTCACTTTAGCGTTACTTATAGGCACGGTAAAAACAGACATTACGAGAAATGTAGCGGTCCAATCCGCATTTTTCACCCGTTCCATCAGCCAGAGATATAGCGGTAAAAATTAAAAGGTCGTGTGGGCCACGAAGCAAGGGTGGCCCAAGTAGACAAATAAACACACCTTCGTCGAACCCAAAAATTAGACAGGACCGTCAGACCGCCGTAGGACAAGCCTTCGCCAATCAAACAGTTGAAGGCGGGTGACGCTTTTCAGTTCGACAATGGCAGGAACAAAAGTTTAATACCACATCGCTAACTCACAGAACACCACATCAACTTAAAGCAAGCAGCACCTTAGCTCCAGCAAGTTTATGTGCCAATGTGCAATGCAGCTAGGGGCGGTAATACTCCTCTCATCAGCGAGGGGTATTACCGCGGACAACCGTGTGGCGCTATGTCACATAAACTTTTTTGCAATACTAGTGAAAGCACGAGCAAAGCTTCAACCCCAACTCACGGGGCTGGCGCTTTTGTTATGAGACTTACCAAAATTCATAGGTTTGGCTCATCGGGGTTGAACCTCACCTTCGAGTGGCTACTGTTGGGGCCAAGCCTTTGACTCTGTGTGAAGGGTACCTGCAACGATCCCCGCAAGTCGGGCTTTCGGTTCATGACACTTTCGTTTACTCAAAAAGAGCATTTGTCGAGTTTTGCAGGAAGAAAAAGAGCATTTGTCGAGTTTTGCAGGAAGCCGAAGGTGCCTGAGGTCTTCATGCGGAGGCAACGATTGACCGACAAGACGGAGGCCACGAGCTAGAGGCATCACGTCGGTGATCAAGTGAAGGTTGTCATGTCAACGCATGCACGTGGCAGTGCCTCATTGGAGTGTCAAAAAGTGACCCTATAATGTAATAGTCTGGATTTCCCCTGACTGTGTACTCTATTGGTGGGGTAGGTAGTTAGGGACATTTATGATATTGTAATAAGACAATTGATCTCCCACTATAAATAGATCCGCACAGGTACCCAGCTCAGGGCGGATGAGAATTGGCTAGATTTTCGTGTCTCTCGCCACGTGTCTTGTTCTTGAGTTTACTGTTTTCGTTAAACCCTCGTTGGAATTCATTAGCCCTCGGCTATTGAATCCCAACATTATACTCGGCGGCCTACTACATCCACTTCCCCGTCCACTCATTCTTCTCATGTAGCCAGTGACAGCGTCGCGGAGAAAAGATACAATCATCAAGAGGATTTGATCTAAAACCTCATGCAAAGCTAGCAGTACATCTTAGGGATACTGCATGTAAGAGTCTCGTATATGCTCAATCTGTCCAATTCAATTTGATAACAAAAGATTAATGTAATTCGTGTAGTCTGCATGCCTCTCTCCATACGGCCTGCATCCCAACGCACCAGGCGATCCCTCGACCTCACGCTTTGATGGATCACAGGTATAATTCTCTTTCTTTTTCATTTTAGAATTTAAATTCTTACTCATGCACGAGTCAAACTTTCATGTTACAGGGTTCTCATACGGGTCCAACAACTATGATGCTGTGGGGAGGATCTCATGTAGCCGGGCATACTTTGACGTGGCTGCCACCACCGCCTCTAGCTGGATACTGGCTGCCACCACCTCCAGCGGGGTATCCAGACCAGAGTTCCACCACTCCTCCCCCACCTTCGAGCCAGGGATACTGGTCGCAGCAATGGGCACCTCCAGCTGGAGGGCAAGCTCCGCCGTGGGAAATGCCTCATTGGACGACACCGATGCCGCAGCAACCTTCTTCTTTGCCACCGATGATAAGACATTCATGTCTTTCAATTGTTACATTCGTAATATGAGTCAATGTCGAACGACTCGCTAAGTCATCCATTTATGTCTTCAAGTGACCTTCTTCGTTGATCGGACGTGACTTCATCGATGCGGTTCTAAATGTGGAAGGGTCCGGCAAGGGTGATGATGGTGGCATCGGCAACGATGCAGTGCCGTGATGACTTGTGTATATTATGTCATGATATATTGTGTTGTAATGACTATGTATTGTCATGATGAATATGGATTGTCATGGATTATATCGAATCTTATAGTATGTTTGCTGAATATTTTGATTCCTGTATTGTGACCTATTTTGGAGGCTCCCCATCCTGGGAGGGCAGCCAAAATAGGCTTTATATAAAAAACTCACTAAATTCCTCGGTTAACCGAGGAACGTATCGGCTTATGTTCCTCGGTTAACCAAGGAATATAGTGGGCCACGTGGCCGTGGCGCAGGGCGGGCCAGGCCCCCAATATATTCACGAATATATTATTATGTTCCTTGGTATCGAGTAATATAAAGAATTATATTCATCGGTGTTATGTTCCTCGGCTATTTCGTCGGTTAACCGGAGAATTTACGTAAATTCCTCGGTGTTATAGTGTAACCGACGAATATATAGTAGATTCTTATAGTGAAGGTTAAACATGAAGAGAGACAGGGGATCCCCTTGTCTCAACCCTTTGCATGTCTTAAAAGTGTTAATTTCCTCACCATTGGCCATCACAGTAGCAAAGCCACCAATCACTATTTTCCTAACCCATCCTATCCAGGTATCACCAAAACCTCTTGATCTAAGTATTTCAAAAGGAAAATCAAGGTTGACCCTATTATATGATTTTTCGTAGTTAGTTTAATGATCGCCCCAGATTCCTTAGTTTTATGTAGACTATGAACTATCTCATATGGTACCATCACACTCTACAAGATATACCTTCCTTGGATGAAAGCACTTTGCTCAGGAGTCACCGGTCTCTCACAGACCTTCTCCAACCTACTTGTTAGTAGCTTACCAAAAATCTTAAAGCTATAATTTAATAGGCTAATTGGCATGAAATTTTTCATCACAATGGTCTTCTATTTTAGGGATCAAAGTTAAAGTAGAAAAGTTAATTCTAAACAAATCTAGACTACCATTCTGTAAATCCTGCACTAGTTTCATCCGATGACAATAAATTTGTGGAAGAAATGACACTCGATGTCTGCAGCAACCAGAAAGCTTCATCGTTCCGATTTGATGGAATCCAACGAAAGCATCGTTCATTTCTCGACGACGACAACAGGAAGCAAAACAAAGCATTTCGCCTCCCCCGGAACGCCTCCGTTGAGATCCGGCTTCGTTCTGCGTGGCCACTAATTTGTGCAAAAGAAGCTAACGGACTGCTGCCGTGCCCTATCCATCTCGTCTCTAGGCAGTGAAGCTGACATTTCCACGGACAAAAGCATACTACCATGCCGAAATCCGGGAAAATCTCAGGGAGTACTAGTCCACATAAGTTTAGTAACTGGAAACCAAACGAGGCAGAAAGACATCACTAGCACGTCCGGCCCCTGTGCTATCCAGCTTTTCCGCGACATCACTAGCACGTAGCCAAGCGAGACCAGCGAGCGAGCTTCAGTCACTCAACATTGGAGACATGACCGCAGGAAGCCATTTTTTCCTTATGGCACTTCTTGGTCGCCGTGGCGAATCTTGTTGCTGGATGCCTGGCCAGTCGGCTGCCTTTGGTTACGCCCTCTCTGAACTGCGCACGTCACTTTCACCGAGATTCCCTGGCCGGACGAACTAGGCCAGGGATAGGCCCCTCTGATTGTTCCGGCATGGAGAGTACCTTGCGCCCCATTGAATTCATGCAATCGATGCACATGTGAACGAATTGATTCCGTCTGAAAAACTCGCGGCTTGTATTTTGGGATTCTTCTAATTTCCAAGTGCGGGATTATTCTGGGCCAAGTTCGACTAGCCTGTCGGTGCCAGTTTCAGTGACGATGGAAGCGAGAGCAGATAATGTTAGCTTTTACTCCAGTGGCGCTCATCATCAACAGCAACAGCGCAGCGCAGGCAAGCCACGGAACCAGCCATGGCGGCTTGCACTTGCAGGACTCGTTCAAGTACTACGTCGTGCGTGGAACCGGGACCAGGGAAGCCGCCACCGCGATCAACATGATTGTTGAAGACGTCTATATACTCCCAACTGGACGGACGGACGAACGAACCCGGAAGAGTTGATAATATATGCTCCATGCTGCCACGTCGATGCGGAGTCTGACCGTAATAAGCGTCGGACACGATCAAAGATATATTCTCTTACCTGCAATTTTGCCTACGCAAGATAAATTATCTGACGTGATAATAATATTATGATGATAAGCACCGTAATGCTGATGGCCGTTGCGGTACGTATGATGATAAGGGTGGGTACCATTGTAAAATAGAAGTTATTCTTCTCAAAGGTATAACCCTAAAAAAGTCAGCAATTTTGTATGAATGCATCAGCTTCATTATCTTAACATCCTTTTTCTCTCTTAAAAAACTTGCTTGAAGGATAAATACATCATGCATTGTGTATGCAAACTAATTATTACCATCAGCAAATGCACATTTGTCGTATGTTTGTGTTAGAGATATGGAGTGGAAATTAAGGATCTGATTTCCTTGTTTTACATTCTCCTATGGTGTGCATTCTTCGTATGTAGAACAATTTCACATACAATTGGTTAGTCATTGCACTAGTTTGATGAATTCTCGAACATCGTCATTTGCCTATGTGGGATAAAGAGATGATGAACCTATTATCTATCTTATATTTCCACCATATAGGTTAGGTTCATGCAAGAATCAATTGAACATATTGGCGATATCATAAATGTCCGCTCTGACCAGGAGTCTAGTAGCTGAGATGGCCCATAAGGCTAGACGCGACCCAGAGTAGAGTCTTGATTTGGTGCGTGTTTGTGTGAGCTGTAACAGAGTCAGAAATATATTATGTTTATGAGACGATTCTTCAGACTATAAAAATAGCAGTTCGCAATCTATCTGGAGCATCAAAATTATTGCCTAGAAACCATATAATAATACAACAAGACTATACATAGGGTTATTATTTTTGGAGGACCAGAACCAAGATAAACTCGTTGTGTTCTCACTATGAGATTGATATTGCATCATTGCGTTTCCCCGATCCTAACATAAAATATTTGACGATGAGACATCGACATATATGATTCACTAATCTTTTTCTCAGCACCAAGTCCTACAAATTAAGCAACTTTAATGTATGAGTCCATGTCATGAAACCCGCAAGCACCAGAGCAAGGACCCTGTTTGGAGGGACTTATGATGCGGCTTCAATTCTGACTTGTGCTATAAGACCTGCCAAATGCTAATGATGGAGAGAGGGCTTATCCCCAAAAGCCGATTTGAAAATGAATTATGAGACATATATTTTTTTATTCATTATGGCTTCTCCTCTTCTTGCATACTCATCAAATAAGCTATAGAGCCAGAGCCATTTTACCTAATATAGTCTTCTAAACCCCTTGGCTTCAACAGATAAGCTAGAGGCAAAATCATTTTAGAATGAACCAAAGCCCATCAAACTGCTTCCAAACATCCAACAATTGTTATTGGAAAGAGAAGAAGAAAAAAACAATATAACAAGAATTAACTTTGGCGTGGAGTCAACAAGTAGCAAATGAAGGGCATATAGACCGGCTTCATGCCATAAGCCCTATCAAACGTTGATGAGAGAAAGGTCTTATCATGGCTTCTCCATTTCACGAGTTACCATAGCCATTTTATCAAATATATTCTCCAACGGGTTTGGCTTCAACAGATAAGGTAGAACCAAAACCATTTTAAACATGAGATAAAGTCCGGATAAACGGCTCTGAAACATACAACGGTTGTTGTTAGAGAGTGGAAAAAGAGTGGCAGAAGAAAAACAACCAAGCTCACAAAAAGTCCAAACCTAACCCAGGCCGGCACCGCCGGATGGGTCAGAACCTAACCCGGGTTAAGCCCCGGCCAGCCCTTTAAAAGCCCGCCGGGGCTCCGCCCATCTTCCCCACGCCGTTTCGCTCGTTCCGTTTCGTACGTGCTTTGATCCTTTTGCAAGCTCAATTGCTGCCGCGCACTGATGCTCTGCACGCATCAATGGTAGGAAATCAGGATTGTGATTAGGATGCTGAATGCTGCTTTTCTTTCCCCTTTTGCAGATCGAAATCAGCTCGAGCGAGATGGCGACCCCGAACCCATTGGCGCGGATCGAGACTAACGGGAAGAAGAAGCACGAGGACGGGGTGTGGGACGACGACATCTCGGCGCCGGTGCGCGCGCAGAACATCGACGAGCTGCACTCCCTGCAAAAGAAGAGGTCGGCGCCCACCACGCCCATCAAGGACGGCGCCGCCTCCGCCTTCGCCGCCGCACTCACCGAGGAGCAGCGCCAGAAGCAGCAGCTCCAGTCCATTAGGTGACCGCCGCCCAGCGCCTCCATTCATTCATTCTCCTATCGCCTCATGTTCTTTTTTGTGCCCATATCCCGCGTCCACTTTCCGTTGGCCACGTGACAGTACCACTCAGTCCAAATTACCAGTACACGTACATTCTCCAAAGATTTTTTTATCCTGCAAATATTTTAATAGTGTCCTAGGTAAGATGTGCTAGCAAATAGCCCAAAGAAAAGTAAAATATCACGATGACGTATGCTTACAGTGGCATACGCTGCACCTATGCCAAAGTAGCAGTCTCATCCTAAGAGTGACCCCGACAAGAAATGTATTTTTAATCATGCATTTTGTTCTTTCATACATAAAATACCTATTCCCCTTTATCTTCAACAAAAACATCCATCCAGACATACATACATATGAATAAAAAACTATTTTTTTAACACATCTCACCCATCTCGATATATTTTCTCTCTATTCCATGTCTCACGCAAGCGAATGCATCACGGAGATAAATATGTAAAAATGCATGAGCTGAG
>VSTD030004363.1:0-10337 GCA_008808055.3 Sporobolus alterniflorus
TTGGCCGGTGGCTCGGTTTTAAGGGCGGAGTGGGATAGCGGAGAGGGGGGGGGGGGTTCCGGCAGAAGGGACGCCATGTGGCACGATGTGCGTGGGGCCTGGCTCCGACCGGCGGGCGGCATCCCGACCGCGTCCAGCCGTAGCACGCACGGGTGGCGCGCCTCTATTTCGGCAGTGGCGCACTAACGCGGCTGACGCATGGGCCCCGGTTGTCGGTGGGAGAGGGAGTGGGAAGAGAGAGGCGTGGGCGCGCGTGGGCCGGCCCGGGGAAACGCGGAGTGGGCCGAGCCCGGAGAAACAGTAATGTTTAGCATTTATTCAAATTAATTCAAATGAGTTCAAACTAATTTGATCAAAAGGTGGACTTACCGGGCTCAAAAAATTCCAAATAAAATATTGATGAAAAGAGCTTGGGATAAGGAACAACTTTCCTTATAGAAATTTCTCCATATTCGAAATAGGATTTGAACTAAAATTTGGGGAAGCTCTATGAGTTGAATTTCGATAGAAATTCACTGAAAATTTCCAGAACCTTGGATTTTGATGAAATTTGGCTAGTATGATCCTTGTTACACCTTATTGCTAGAAAAAATCAATTTACATCAAAGAAAGATCAGAATTTTAAATTCCACTCAACAAGTAAATTCGGATTGATTTCACGACAGTTTGAATACTAAACTTTATTTTTAAATTCCAACTTTTGCTTTAGGCTCGTAACAGTCCCTATTCATTTGTTAATGACTTTTATTAGGATTTCCATAACACAGGGTGTTACATTTTCCTCCTCAATCCTGGTAATAACAATATCACAGAATGAAAGCAGCACAAATAATTTCTAAAGTTTTCCTCCTCAGTCCTCACCTGGGTAATAACAATATCACAGAATGAAAGCAGCACAGATCATTTCAGGAGAAAAAGAGGCAAACAACAGGTATTGTCGGTACGGCAACCTGTATAATAAAATAAGAGCAGCAAAAAATAAAGATCCACTCATTAGATCAGGGTCTACTCAGTGTTTACAAATTCGGCTGGGTCCCAATTTTCAATTCAGCCTGGTTTCTCCTGAATTTTACCGATTTCATCTCTACAAGAATTTTCACCTTCTATGATGTTTTGTTATCGTCACAAAAAGGTGTTTATTATCATAAAAGAACTTTTATAACGCCCCAGTGATGAAAATAAAAATGTCTTAGAAGATGTGCCACTAAATACCTTATGTGATGTTTTAGTTATAAAACATCATAAATGGTAATGATGAATCGATATTCGTCATAAAATCTACGACGGTCTAAAACTTCATAACCCATGATAGAAATGACATAAAATAATGAACCATGTGATGCCACAAGGCTGATGATGTGTCATGTCTGACATGGTTGACAAGACATTTGCTCTGTGATGAATATATTCATCATAGACATTTAACCAACCCATGTAGACATTTATATATATGGACCAATTGCTACTCATAATATCGTGCCTTGGCCTATTGTCAGGGTCTTCTACCCTGAGTACCACGGATCGCCGGTTATGACGCAACAATATAGATACGTTTGATTCCCACCAGCGACAGATGGCTGGGGACTATGCATCCTGTACTGGATATGACCCCACCACTCCTGACTGAAGAGGAGGAGTCACATACCTAAAAAGAACTAGACTCAAGAATGAATTGTATCGGTCCTTCCCCTCGCAATCATGAATGAACAGGATTTCACCACCTGATCATTCATCGCAGACCCTCCTCGTGATCCAGGGGCTCTTCAGCACCGAGCAAGCACCCCCACCGGGTTCTTGGGAAGCCACGTCGTTTAGGGCATGGTGTGACTGGGACATAGCCACAAACCCTCACACGCACCTGACAGAGAAGCTCTCAAGTATTGGCCTCCAACTCGTCAATCCCTGGCATAGGAACTCTTCCACAAGAACACACATAATCACCATGATCACCATGACAGCAGGTAAGCCCCCCTTGGATAGAGGTGGACTCCCCTTTTGAGAGGCTCGATCCACCGAGGACCCAAACCTTCCACATTAAAGCAGGTCGCCAGGCCCGGGGGGGCCTCCCACCCTTGAGTGGGTGGTCTAAAGCCAGCACCACCCGATGCAGAGCGATAAGAAAGGACAGCGTCGGTCAGTAAGCTATGTGCCCTTGACTGACAACCATAGCGTACTGACCAGCATGGGCGATGGTACCTTCAGGAGAAGCTTAGCGACCAAGTAAGAAGAACAACGATTGGGTGGATGTCAACCCTCAAGGGGTTCACACCCTAGGGAGGTAGCCTCGAGCCACTCCAGTTTCCACGGTACGATGGGATAGAATAGTGCCTGTCAAGAGGCTCTATGTCCTAGTCTGTCACCATAGGCCGGTGCAGACAGTAGGCCGACCCGTTCGCCTTGGTCTTCAAGTGGGGGTACGAGATCCATTCCTCCTTCACCACACAAATTTCTTGAGCACTCTGCTCACCCTTTGTAACACCTATTTATCTTCAATATCAAATCACTAGATGTTGGGCTATTACCTTCGAGAAGTGGTTTAAACCAGGATAGGTTACGGTGTGCTTCGTTGTTCGTTTGACCAACTCAAAACTAAAACGTGCGATCTTGACCACCATATACTTTACCCGTGCAGAAAACACCTACACCCATGACCCAATCTGGCTTGACTATGACCCAAATCAAATCGTCACAAAAAAAACACGCTTCTAAATTTCACAAAAAACAATCTCAACGTCACCAATATATTATATAGCTAAATATGTGCACCATGTCACACAATTCCATATTATATCAAAAGAGTTATAGCAGTCAAAAGTCAAAAGGCAAATACATCCAAATTTAAATACATATCCCAGATATTGATGTAGAAAGGTTACAACTACATCAAAATAAGTCTACAACTTTACATCCCAAAAGACTTGTTCAGCAGCCAAAAGACTTGTTCATGCGGCCGAAATACTTCACCTTGTTTCCTTGCTGCCAAAAAAGACAGGAAAGTGCATAAGCAGTATACTCACATCAAGTTGTTCATTTCATGAAAAGAAACACACAGGAAATGAATAAATTATATAGCAAGCATCATGAATGAGTTGTTCGCAGCATCAAACCATACAAACAGAATGTGGAACTAGAGTTTGACCAAAACAAATTTTAGACATAATAAATTATACAACAAAGCAGCAGGAAGACTTCCTTTTTGCAGAATCAATGTACTCTATTCTGAGAGCAGAAATACAGGAAAGTCATAACTGTTCCACACAATACCTGGTCCCCTAAAATATAGTGGAGTAACCAAGGTATATTAAAAGCATGAACGAGCTTCTGCATTGCAGGAGGGATTTTTACTAGGGTAGTACCACTCTAATCAACCCCATAACTTACAACATGATTCCAGTTGTCGATGAGATTAGAGTGTGGTGCAAAAGCCTCTTTAGGAAATTTTCTATCTCGTGACAACTCAACACAATCATAACAACACATTCTTTTAGAGATGATGAAGCAAAATGTAACATGCACAAAGAAAAAACAGAACATGCTGCTACTGTTTAACTCAACCAAAACACCAGACACCTTACGGTGAAGCTCTGCAACAATTATGGTGTTATATGTTATTGTCATAATTTTATAATAAGTTAGTTTATTATGTTTTTGTGAAAATTTTAATGTTGAACATTTTTCATCATAGATCAAAACGTCCTCATAAAATTCGTCATAAACATAGTTATTTTGTGACAAATTTTACATCATCACAAATAAAAATATCATAAAAGATCATATTTTTATAATGCATCGATAATTCAGAAGTAAAATGTGGATTCGCAGAGTGGGCTTAGCCCAATTGGTTAGATTCCTAGTGGTGGAACTAATCCACCTAGGTTTAAATCATAGATTTGACATAGGTATTATATTTATGACTAATTATTTTTTCAGTGGGAGCCGACGTCCCCGTCAACAGCAAGATGCTCTTGGTGACCGACTTCGTTAATCTCAAGATCAAGTCGGCTCAGTGTTTTAAATGTGCTCATAGGGGTAGGGTGTACGTGCGTATGTTTATAGGAGTAAATGCTCATATGTATATAAGTATCTGTATTTATACCGTGTTTCTGAAATTCAACCAGCTCGGAATTTTTAACCTCCGCCAAATTTTTCAAAGCTGGCTTAGACTAGCACCATGTTCACCGTGGCTATATATGAGTTATCAATTGATTAAGTTTTGTTTCCAACACGTTCAAAAGCTACGTAGGACGCGGGACATTGAAGGCCGAACCATTGTTAATGCGCTGGCGCATCATCTCGCAGCTAGGTTGCAGCGGAGGCTAAGCAACCGGAATTCTAATCGTTTCTTCCTCAACTTTGCACGAGCTACACATGCACCATGCAGAAACAGATGAGCCACGCTGGCGCGAGAAACTTTTGATCGCCAAGCTTTTGGACGCGTAGTGATGGAAAAGCATTTTTTCACAAGAAAAAGGGGGGGGGCGAAAAAACACCTTTAATTGTCCATAATCGCACGTGGTTTTTTAATATTGTACTACTATTTGATTCTTTCTTTGATTTTGCTTTTTAGAAATCATAGCAGCGATTCCTGTAAAAGGGCAGCACGGCCACAGCTACGAGAATATATGCGGCTCAGCTGTCTTGAGCCGACGAACAGGGCACACAACTGGTTTGGTAACTAACAGCAAGCAGCAGAGGAGAGCAGATCACGGAGGAGTGCAGTCAGCAGCAGTTTTAGGTGTGGCGATGGAGTCGTGGTGGCCGCTGTCGGCGTGGCTCACCTCTGGCTTGGCGATGTTCCTGTGCCTCAACGTCCTCGTCTGCGCCGTCGCGGTCATGTCCCGCGGCCAGGGACGGAGGCTCTGCCGCAGCGCGTCGTCCATGGTCCTCGGCCGGCTGCGGTCGTTCTCGTCCATGTTCTCCGCCGCGGAGTGGTACGACTACCGCACGACCGTAGAAGCAGAGGAGCTGCACGCTGCCGAGCCGCCGCCGGGACCAAGGAGCGCGTCTGCAGTGACAACGGCTGCCAACACCGCACCGTTGATTCCAGCGAGCCAAATGGAAGAGGGCGAGGAGAAGTGCACCTCCTTGGACGAGCAGAACGTGCCAGGCCAGCAGCATCAGGCGCCTTCTGCGGCAGCGTCGGCCGCCGACGAGGCCACTGCCGTGGTGGAGGAGGTGGAGGGAGCGGGGAAGGAGGAGCCGCCGGCCGGGGAGTCCAGTACCAGTAAGCGGCGCGCGCGCACTTGCCGGCGCGAAGCAGAGGAGGGGATGGAAGGGAAGGCAGAGCTGAACGCGCGCGCAGAGCAGTTCATCCACCAGTTCAAGGAGGACCTCAAGCTGCAGCGCCTCAACTCCATCCTCAACTACACCCGCGCTCTCCGCCGCCGCGCCGGTGAAGCTCTGTCGTCGCAGGAGTAATACCTCGTCGCCGCAGCTTTGGTGGGTTCGTTCCTTCTCGATTTTCCAAGCGTGCGACAAGCATGCCTTTTGTTGTTCAAATTTCAATGCATGGGTTATGTAGGGTGAGAGAGTGTTCTGGAATCGATACGTATTTTTGTATGGATCATACTCCTTTTATCTCTAATGTTTGTTGCCTTTTATTTTTATATTAATTTTGATTATTCATCTTATTAAAAAAATTAAAATTATAAAAGAATTAAATATAATATAATTTATTATATACGGTAGTTTAAGTATATATTTTAATTTTTTATAACTTTACTTTTTTAAATAAGATAAATAATCAAAATTAATATATAAATTAATAAATATTTAAAGATAGATGAAGTATGGAACAACACGGCCACAGATCAGAACGGCTGATGAGCACGTTCAGGGCAGAGTCCAGTGTTTGAATGCACGACTACTATGTAATGCAGCAGGAAATGAATTTTAATTCTGACGACTACATCATTGCAAAGGGTTTCACTTTACTCTTTCCACCTCAAGCACTCACCTTCCTTTTATCCCTTTTAGGGGAATTTTTTTCCTATTTGTCCATTTAATAGTTCTTATTACACAAATGGTTCTGTCAAAATTTTATTTTTTAATCTAGTCTTTTTATCACACCGGTGCAATTGGTGAGTTGGTGAGTTTTTTAACTCACGCCAAACACCGTGGCATGACTCATGATCACGTAGGCATCGGTTACCATATCAATTCAGATGGTCCTGCCACGCCTTTCGATACCCATAATGAGTCACGTCATACTCATTGGGATGACTCTAATATGAGTCGCGCCACCCTCTTTGTCTTGGCATGACTTATTTTGGATTAAAACCGGTCAAGTTTGTTTTATTATTATTTAATGTTCTTTTGTAACTAAATAAATATAGTTAACTTGTTCCAAAATTTATATTAATTTTTATTCTTATAAAATAGAACACAGAGAACAATTTTTGTTATTAAGACAAGTTTAGATTCTTCATTGTTTGAAAACTAAACTTTCATAACTTTATCAATATGTTAACCTTAAAACAACTATATGGTTACATTGTCAATAAGTGTTTTTTCTGCAAATAAATAGAGATGTTTTATGTTTAACATATTACTAAAGTTATGAAATTTTAGTTTTGAAATAATGAAGAATATAAATTTATCTCAATAACAAAAATTATTCTTTGTATTTCATTCTACAATCATAAAAATTGATACAAATTTTGGACCAAATTAACTATATTTATTTAGTCACAGAAGTATGTTAACTGATAAGAAAATGCTGATTTTGAACCAAATGGGTCACGTCAAAAGGGGTGACGCAACTCATATTGGAATCATGCCAATAAGCATGACGTGATGCGGGGTGAACCGAAAGCCGGGTTACAGACAGTCCGGATTGACGTGGCAACCAAAGCTTACGTGGGTATGAGTCGTGCCAGGGTGTTTGATGTGACACAGTTTAAAAATACGCTAATTGTACCAGCGTGACAAAAATGGTCAGATTTAGAAATAACATTTTAGTGGGATCATTTGTAGAATAAGAATTATTACAGGACCAAAATAAAAAAATCATGTCCCTTCTTTCTGCACACTATTCATGATAGAGCTGTACATTCGGGCGGTGCTAATTTGTCCGGCCAGCACGACGCTTTGGGTGGAAGGTACGGCCTGTTTATAGTTTATTTAAATAAATATTATATTTCATAGACATCAATGAAGATAAAGCGGTTCAGTTGTTGGGATGTTCCTATCAACAATAGAGATTCTAGGTTCGAGTCCCAACTTACATTATTTTCTGCTACAAGTTCAGGCTCTGTTTGGTTTCTATGGACTAAAGTTTAGTTATATCACATCAAATATTTAGATGTTAATTAGAAGTATTAAATATAATATATTATAAAATTAATTACACAGATAAAAACTAATAGGTGAGATGAACCTGTTAAGCTTAATTAATCTATGATTAGCCTTCATCTATATAACTAGTTTTATAATTAAACTATATTTAATACTACTAATTAATATTCAAACAGATAGGACTAAATTTTAGTCACCCCAAAACAAACAAGCCCTCAGTACATGGTCTTTAGAAACAAGTTCAGTAGTGTCTTCACTATAGGAAACTTGCAAATCTACGAGAGCTGAAACCATCATAAATAATACCTGAACCGCCGTAGATTACTGTAGGTCCAATGTCGTAGATAAGGATAACCTACGGCGGGGGCATCGTAGATTAGCTAATCTACGATGGCCCCGCCGTCTAATCTATGACAGTGAAAGTGGACCGTCGTAGGTTAGCCACGCCCGTAGGCCACCCGAACCCTGACCGCTAACTTACGATGGCTACGTTGGGCCCTCATAGGTTAGCTCGTTAACTTGCTATGGCTGCGCTGGGCCATCATAGATAACACATGCTAATCTATAAGAGATCAGCCCCAGCCGTCGTATGTTAGCCTGGGTAATTTTTTTGTAAAAATAGAATAACCAACGCAACTGGAATTATAAAATCTGCACAATAATTTCATATAATATATAATACATCCATATACATATCTAAATCCAACACATTCATTCAAACATACAAATCCACAGAGAATCACAATATTTATAACATCAAATCGGTTCACAACATCACATCTATATACAACATCATATCCATACAAGTCCAAATCGAACACATTCTCACATTGACTCTTAGAACCAAGGATTGCCGCCGTTCGAGCCTCCTCCAGAGCTATTGAAGAGATTGTTGATGAAGTCATTTGCTGGGTCGTCCGAAGCCAACTGCGAAGGATATGTGATGAGTAAAAGAGTGGATAGAAAGATACAAAGCAAAGTAAAATATTTAGAAGTGAACCTGCTGTGGATTTCCCCTAATGCCAATAAGTTTGGTGAAAGAGTGGCACCAAACGACGACGATACCTATGATAAGAAAAATTAGCACGATTTGAACAAGTTTGCCTCTACTATAAATGGAATTAGTTATTTTTAGACAAGCAAGTTCGGCTATGTTGTACTAGATTTACCTATATTTGACTAAAATTGAGTAATTGTAGCTAAATTTAGCAAATTTGGCTAAGTTTGGATAAATTTAGGTAAATTAGGCTAAGTTTAGGTAAGTTTGGCTAAATTTGGTGAAGTTTAGCAAGATTGTAGCTAACCAGAGCCGCTGGTGACATTGACAATGACCATGGTGACCATTGCAGGACCAGCCTACTCCTCGGTGGCGACAACTGCCGAGTGGGAATGGTAAGATCACCTGCATCCGGGATACGTTGGATCACGACCTGCAATGTAAAAAGTGTTAGCACACATAGATGTCACTAAATGTTATGAAAGCTATGAATGTATTCTTATATTTTACCGCCATAAATGCTTTCATTTGTGTGTGGAAAGCATTCAATGACTCTTATATGTCTTTATGGTCTTCTTGTTCCACCGTCGGCACATCTTGCGTCGTTCTAAGCTGATTATCCATCGCCTCATATTTTAAGCTCATCTGAGAGACACAAGGTGTAAGACCAGAAGACTAGGATGACGAACTTCCCATTGGTGACATTGCATCCCTGGAGTCCAACACTTCATCGAACAGAGCATACCTTGAAAAAAAGCAATCAACAGTAGTAAGAGGTATTGTATCTCGCATTCACAAACTTAAGCAAAACAATACATCAATCTCACCATCCATGTGCTTTTTCGCCTCCGCTGGCATAGACAGCCCGGTCATCAATGGGTTCCTCCTCCCAGTTGAAGCCTTTACCATACTGTTTGACCACTTCTTCCTTATACTTTTCCTACAAAGAGAAGCAAATTGTAAACGTTACAACACCGTTAATAGTGAAAATGCAACAAAAGTATGTCAAGAGCTCACCAGTCGAGCTTTTGCCACCGGAGTGCACAACTTGTCGGGGTTTGAAGAGTCACTTAGATGCTTCATTGGTCCCTTTGTGATAATAGTGTCCTTCTTGAATGTGTTTTGCTCTTGTCTGAACTTATGCTTCTCGGGCAACCATTGTCTATGACAATCGAAGTAGCTGATCTTTCCTTCATGCATTACACAGAAACAATCTGTGTTTGAACCACATATCGGACATGTCAATTCTCCATGAATTCTCCAACTAGCAAAAATGTCATACGCCTTGAAATCATGGACCGACCACAAGTATGCGGCATGAAGGTTAAATTTCTACTTCTTGTAATAGTTGTACACTTCAACTCCTATCCACAACTGTTTCAACTATTTAATCAACTGTTTCAACATCATATTTATTCATGGACTAGGAGCTTCTAGACCAGGTACGATGAGATAAAGGAACATGAACTCATACTTCATACAAAGAGATGGTTGTAGGTTGTATGGCACAGCGAAGACGGGCCAGCAAGAGTGTGGTGCGGAGTTTGTACTAAATGGACCAAAGTCATCTGTCGCCAACCCGAAGCGGGCATTTGTTGCATCACTGGCAAAGTCTGCATCAAATCTGTCGAGCACCTTCCATGCCTCACCGTCTAAAGGGTGCCCCATGACTTCGTCATTCACACATATGCCTTGTTTGTGCCACCTCATGTGCCTCACGATTCTCTTAGAGATAAACATCCACTTTAAGCGCGATGTGATAGGAAAGTAATGAAGCTGCTTATGTGCGACTTTTGTCATCACCTTCTCACTATCCTGGGTCACAACTTCAATAAACCTTGATTGACCACACTCTAAGCACTTCCTCTCGTTGGCATGCTCTTTCCAGAAAAGCATACAGTTGTCTGGGCAGACATCAATCTTCTTATATTTTAAACTAAGAGCGGACATCATTTTCTTGGACTGGTACATGTCTTTAGACACTTTGTGATGTTTTGGAAGGATATCGCTGATCAGTTTTATGAGATTGTTGTAGCAATTGTTG
>VSTD030004364.1:0-10336 GCA_008808055.3 Sporobolus alterniflorus
AAAGACAGTGAGATGAGTTTGAGGTAGCAATTTCTGAAGTCGCATTTGCTCCAAGCTGCTTATTTGCCGGAAACCGTCCTTACATCACATCATTCTAGCAAGTAGTACTGACAGTAGAGCACCTCTATGTTCCATATGCATCTAGAGTGCATAAATTTAATTCCTTGGTTTATAGGGAAAAGCAGAAAATGAGATGTGAAACGGAACCCATATCAATGCAAACACCATTATAAAGTTGTGTGTACATGTATAAATGCGGCGCGTATTCTCTGATGTAGAACATTCGGCCACTGACACGTGTGTCAGAGAATCTGTGTCCTTTTTTTCTGAACCCCATATCAATGCAAACACCATTGTAAGAATGTGTAGTTTACAAATGGTGGCACACACTAATTGTCATGTAACCATGCACTGATCAGATAGTAGTGCCTTGGAAGAATCACAGTTGACCAGTAAAGACTTGGCACTTTCCACATAGTGGCTTTCAGGACAGCTGCACGGCAGACTGTTTTACGGCGTATTTGGTCGCTTTTGTTGGACCCTGGTTCATGTCTGTATCACTCTTTGACGTCGTTTCTCCTCTCATGCATGTGTGATGTGTCCATGGCAGTGCCTACCCATTACGGAAACTTGGTAATCCATTGATCCATCAAGTTCTTTTTAACGAAGGTGGCTACTTCGCGCAGTGTGGTTCTTTCCAGTCGATTCACTTGCATGCTGAAATCTGCTCAAGTGAGGGTGATTGCGTTGTGAATATCGTTTAGGCTCAGACGGGGAGGACACTTGGCAATATTTTACTCAAAATCTAGACTGGTGCAATCCCTAGTGATACCCGTATAGAGCCTACACGCAGATGGAACTAGAATCTAATTTACTACCTAATTCCGAATCTGTTAACTGGACAGACGTCGCCAGATTTGTATGGTGTGGCTACCTGCTGGTGGTTATGGACCAAACGATGGACCATTCTGGTGGCTGCCTGCCTTATCCACCGTGGGAATAATGTTGGTGCTAATATAGACTTCTGAGTAGTACAAACAACCTTTGGATTTTCTGCACTTGTTCTACTGATTCAACTAGAGAAGAGCATTATATTTCTCTTCCATTTCTCGTAGTGTGCCCAAAGAAGAATCCCTTTGGCCCTTGCCTACAAATGGGTGCTGCAATAAAAAACAAACATCATCGCGGAAGGTGATTTCGGCAATACCTAATTCCCCCAGAAGAAGATTGCTCCTCGGAATGAGTTTCATCCTTTTTTTTAAAGGAAAATGGCAGGTGCCTGCCCTTGCATTAAGGAGAATGCAGCAAACAGAGTCCAATATAAGACATCAGCGTGAGACGCGGTTGAGCAACAGAACACAACAGAAACACACGAACAAAGAAAATAGAAGCAGCCGTAAGGAGTAGGCTGACAAAAGCTAAAAACACAGAAGCTAGGGAACCTGAGACGAGTAAGGCCTGTTAAAGAAGACCTCTAGGAAGGGCAAGCGAATGGAGCACCAGCAGAAAACTACGGTGGCCGAAACTCACGCATAACTACGAGAAACATCTCCGCATCTTCCTTCACCGCACAAGCTACCTGAAATTCTGAACGCTGAGTGGATTCAAAAATATGCCTGTTCCTCTCCTTCCACACGTTCCACCATGAGTAGAGCAGAATCCTGGTTGCTAAGCGTGCTTTCGCTGGCTTCGCTCTTGTTGCACTGGCAGCCAGCCAACGTGCCGGATCGGCGCGCATCGGATAGTTTGTTGGCGTCCCCTGAAAATGAAACCATGACCACACCAATTGGTGGACTTCCTGAGCAAAAGTGCAGTTGATTAGCAGATGCCTAGCATCTTCCGGATTGGAGTTGCACAGGGGGCAGGAAGGGTTGTGTTGCAATCCCCTCAAGGCCTGGTTGTCGGCAGTGAGTATTCGTTGATGCATGGCCATCCATTCGAAAACTTTTACCTTCGGCTCCACGCTAGCCTTTCATAGCTTTCCAACTTCAAACGGTGCATGAGAACCTTGAAATTGAATTTCATATGCAGAGGCTGCCGTGTACTCACCATTCGGCATCCATTTCCACCGGATTTCATCTTTTGCTAAAGGATTGAGGGATACATTTCTTAGCATAGACCATAAGTTGATAAACTGGAGTAGTTGTTTCCTTGTTGAGATGCACCGAACGGATTGAATCCAATTGTTGATTTTGGGCTCTTTTTCGACTGATCTTCTCGGGGACCTTTCCTTGTAGCCACATGTCTTGCCAGAATGTAGCTTTTTCCCCATTTCTGATTGTGATTTCCGTTGATGCTTGAAGCAACGCTTCATCCTTGGGTTATCAAATAAAGGCGCACATATCTGGTGCAGTGGCATTGCTCGATGGTACTCCCTTCATTTCTAAATATTTATCGCATTTGACTTTTATATTAACTTTGATCATGCATGGGCCAAAAATATTGCACACATAACTCTTATTTAAAAAAATTAAAGTTATGAAAAAATAAAATATATACTTAAACTATATTATGTAATAAATCATATTATATTTGATTTTTTTTATAACTTTAATTTTTTTAATAAGACAAATGATAAGGTTGATGTAAAAGTTAAAGATGACAAACATTTAGAGATAGAGTAAGTATATAGTAATATAATAGCCCTGCCCAGCTGCTGAGGCTTTGCTATCTGGTTGCCTTCACCACAAACGACCTGTCTAAATACCATTCGAACTTGCGCTCTCAAAAATTAAAGAAGAACAGAGGGTATCGTTAGTCTCTTCTCGATCAGAAAGCTGCCGTAAAGCAAATCCAAAACCACGCATCCATAGGTGTGGCTCATTCAATTTCAATCAAACCGAAAGCATGGGATTGGAAAACTTCAACCCTCCCCGTGTGATCTTGACGAAACAATGGACCTTGGACTTCGGCACGTGTATTCAGATATATCCATTTTAATTTTGATGCGTGCATCCAGTTATCCATATGCTGAAAACAGTAGCATCGTCAGGGTCTTGTTTAATCGAAGGTTGCGCCAGTCAGCCTTTCGCATACGTACGCAATATTAAAACGTCGAACCTGGAAGAACAAATATCCCCTTTCATGCCATGATTGGACTTGGTCAAGTTGCAATCTATAGTAATGCATGTTCCAAGTTTCTGACTGCATTAGGATTGGATTACAAAATTGCAGTTGTATTTGGAATTGGAACTACCCTGTCGGCAGGCGTGTTGGGTCAATGCTGTCCGTTTTCTGACTGCTAATTGTAACATCCTATAGATTGTCTGCATATAGTGCAATATGTGTATTGGTGATTGTGGTCAGAGGAACAAGGACAGCTGGGAGGGTAGGAATAACAACCCCTGTCCGAATGAAACTTTCCTTCTCTTCGATAAAAACAATCAGAAAATCCCACACGCGTGTCTCGGCTCTTGAGAATCTGTTCATGAATGCCAACATATTACTTGGTCAAAATCCTATTCCTGAATCTGTATCTAAGTCGAACTGTAGACATCGTGATGGTCCAAAATAAATTAAATTTTTAGCAACAAATATCTAGATTATGCAAATGAAACTGGTACTAGTAGTATCACCAGCGTGAGATTTAATTTTTTAAGAATGAATTGCGAGACATATAACTGAAGAATATTTTAGGTTTTGTGACTGCATATCTTAATCACTACACTGCTAGCTGCAGAGGATGGCAGAATACTGACAATGGGTAAAATGCTGAATGTCGCAAAAATCCAAATCTCAGTAAAATACTGAATATCTAGGTTCTATGAAAATTACTCTGTGCCGTCATATAATAAAATCTCACTGTCTCATTTCAAGCCTCAACATTAGCAATGCATACTTCAGGTACAATCAAATCACACATGCTTCTGCACTCTGAAGGAAAGGAAATCACCAAAACCGAAATCGACAGCATAACAAATATGTAATTGCCATCCACCATCTTTTCCCCTCTTCTCTATCTTATTTGACCCATTAGCATATAGCTAGGGAACGGGCATCTGTTGCTTTCTTCCTTTGTTGTTGTCCCATGAGCATAGCTAACGATCGTTTGCTGCTGCTATACATATTAACTGGCATGTTTATTGGTGTTACACTGAAATCTATGGTAATTAGGGCGTCTTTCTTCTACGAGAGTTAATTTTTTCTTGTCCAGTCTTGCACTAGAATTCACGTTAATTTTTTGTGCAATGAAAGACCGAGGTATTAAAAAAGGGCAAGTTCGTTAACGAAAACCATATACTCTATTTTAATGCAATTGGTTAAATAAACTGTATAACTGTATACGCGGCAAGTTCCATTAATCTGAATAGATCAAAACCACATGAGCATAGGGATATATCCACTCCCTTTTGTGGTCCATACCCCACCTTCGACCCCCTCTCTCTAAAAGTCTGACGACGCATTCCTTATCAATGCTGAAAGGGGCAACATGGGGTCTCTTTAGAGTTCAAAACGAGCATCTAGTCTAGTCGCCTTTCTCGCTCGCATACGCAATACGAAAACGAGACGAAGAAAAGAATTCTTTCTTCTTCCTATTATTGGACTTGGACAGGCTGTCCTATGTTCTCTCTAGATGCATCGATCAAAGGTAGAATCTCGCTCAGCCTTCCAGACTTCGCATTAAGAAATAGCTCCAAGGACTGAACACACGCCATTTGGTCAATAGACCTGTGTGTGGCGTGGCTAGTGTTTAGTGGCTATACCTGCTCCTAGTTCCTGCAGTTGTATTTGGAGCTGTGCCTTTCTCTCTGCAGGTGTGATGCACGGAAGATTATGTGGAACAACAGTATCTGTTCCAACAGGAAACCATACAGACCCCATACGGACCGCCTGGTGGTACTGACTCCTGCAGGGTCGGTACCCCGGCCTGCTGATCTGGCAGCCCGCATGGACCGGAGGCTTGTAGCTAAGACCTATAATAAAAAAATGAGAAGATTTCTTTTACATTTATGGCCCGTTTGTCATCCAGAATCATTTCTGATTCATGCAGGAATCGGTGGGAGCGGGTTTCAAACGTAGAAAAAATAAAATGTTTCATAGCAAAAACACCTCGGAGTGATTCACGATTTTGACTACGGCAACCGAATCACCCAAATCGGTGTTTCACACTGATTCACAACTTCGATCGTTGAACCTCCCCTCACCCTTTGGACATATTTACAGAAACTCTGCCATTGCGTGCCCTTACCTCACACCGAGCAACCTTCCTGCCGCCTGACCTCACAGCACAAGGGAGTCCCAGATTCATAGCGTTCCTGCCGCCGTCGCCCGAGCAGCCTTCCTAGCCTTCTTGCCCCCCCCCAATTCCCGATTTCACCCTGCCATCACCCTGGAGAAGACGCTGCCCGTCGCCCCAGAGAAGTCCTCCGTCCGCCACCTCGGAGAAGACCTGCCGCACCTCGCGCCGGTGAAGGCCACCGCCCGCCGCACCGGAGGTCCTGCAGTCTCGACGTGAGCCCACTGTCCCGAGCGCCCACCGGAGGACCGGCCACCGAGTAGGAAGTCCTGCAGCCTTGACGCGAGCCCGTCGTCCCGAGTGCCCATCAGAGCACCAGCCGCTGAGTAGGAGGTCCTGCAGCCTCGACGTGAGCCTGCCGTCCTGAGCCCCCACATCCCTGCAAGGTAATGAATCCTTCATCTTGTTTTTCTACATTTGTATAGAGGGTCAATTTGACAGAAATTATGGTTTGTATGTAGAGGTACAACTTGAACTATGCTCATGAAATTTGACATGATTATTTGTATAGATGTCTGACTCTGCTGATTGGTCGAATGAAGAATATGTTTGAATTATTTGTTGAACAAGTGAAATCTAGAAATCGATCGAATACCCACCTGAACAATGTAGGGTTCAAAAATATAATTGAAAAATTTAAAGAGAAGACTGGTATGCAGTACACAAGAATGCAATTTAAGAACAAGTGGTCTAAATTGAAAGCTGAGTATTCTTGTTGGAAGATATTGCTTAGGCAAACGGGTCTTAGTTGGGATGAGACGAAGCAAAATATTAACATGCCAGAGAGTTGGTAGAAGAAGGCTAGAAAGGTAAGTTCCTTTTTTGAGATGATAGTATTTCATTTATGTGTCATGTTAGAAAAGACATGTGACATGTTTATACTTGTTGACAGGATATTCCAGGTTGTGGCAAATTCAAAGACAAGAGACTTTAAAATGAGGACAAATTGAGGATTATGTTTGAAGATGTTAGAAACACCGATGACGATCATTTTGGTGCTTCATCGGGTCACATACCTGAACACAATCCACTTATCAATTTAGAAGGTGGTGATGAGGATGGTGATAGTGAAGATGTTTCTAGTGAAGAAGAAGAAGAAGAAGTGACTCCTCCCAAAGGCAAAGGAAAGAGGATTGTTGGTGCTGAAAATGATAAAGGAAAAAGGGCTAAAACAAGTGCTGGATAATGGATGCAAGATCAAGTTAGTAAAATGGTGTTGTTCCATGAGATGTCTACAACGTTGGTCGAGTTAATGGTGGCGAGAAAGGAGGAGACCAAAGGGCTGACCATTAAAGAAGTAATGACCATTGTGAAGTAGTGTAGGGCTGCTCCTGGGACGAAGGAGTTCTTTATTGCTTCTGAATTATTTACCAAGAAGGAGGAGAGGGAGATGTTCATGACATTGAACACGTCACAAGAGCGCGCCTACTGGCTCTTAAGCCACGAAGCACCACAACACTTGTGCTATAGGGAATAGCCATCCACTTCTCAACCTAATGTAGCTTCATAGAACTATGCTTCTCTAACCAATCATATCTCAAGATCATGTCATAGTGTTGCAACTGCAAACTCTAAGGTCAGACATGAAACTGTATCCCTGTACTTGTCACTCAGCATCTTGTATCAGAGAATGACATGATAAAGCCAAGCCACTAGCCACCTTCACAGAAACAGAACAATCCAGAGAGGACACACCTTGTAACTTGGCAACTTGGAAAGTGTTGATGAATGTGTGGGAGCTACCCGAGTCTACAAGGATTAGAATATTATGTCCCTGGATCTTACCCAGAAGCCTCATCGACTTAGGCGACTCCTGACCCAATAACACAACCTCTGATAAACACAGACACAACTAAGTGACATCTTCTGGGTTGTCAGGAAGTGAATCCACTACAAAATCAACTTCATCTTCTAGAAACATGTCCCAGAGCTCCTAAATTGCATGCAATTGTGTACCGTAGGTGCGCACTTATGGCCGTTAGACCACTTTTACGCGCAACGACCGCACAGTCCTTTTGCTCTACAGTACTGCTTCAAAGCCCTCAGCTTATCATCTAGAAAACCAGACCGGGTTGCCTTTGAACTGCGCGGATCCTCAACCATCAGAGTTGCTCCATACTTCTCACCCTGCGTCAGCGCAGGCAATGGTACCAAAGACCTAGGACCAGGACGGAACACAAAATTACCAGAATGGTGAAACTCGCTTTTCCTGTGTTATTCCATTGCTTCTTCTTTGACCAAGGCTAAGGCACATGCTGTATCCAAGGTCACCAGGTGATGAATCATCACAATTGACTTGATATCTTCCCGCAATCCATCCACAAAATGCATAGCGAAGTAAATAGAATTGGGCTCTGCTTCATACGCGGCTAGCTGATCCACCAAAGTAGAGAATTGATCCACATAATCCACAACCATTCATGTCTGCCCGATGTGAAAGAGTTGTCTAATCAACATCTCATGCTGATCAAGGCCAAATCTATCATGAATCATTGCACAAAATTCAGCCCATGTAACTGTCCTGATACGGCATTCCACAAACTGCAACCATCTCTCTGCTGCCCCCTCCATATGCGTTGAAGCCACTTTGATCCACAACAAGGACTCCATGGCATACATATCAAAATATTTTTTGCATCGTGAGTTCCACAACTACGGATCCATCCCCGAGAATACAAGAAAATTTAGCTTAGATAGACGTCCCTGACTTGCACGAGTAGAATCCACAGACACACAGCCGGCCGCGCCCCCTGTGATTCACGTGCACAATCCACACCAGTAGGTCAAGAATGAAGATTATACGTACCATCCTAAGAATGATGGGTCTTAGGCTGTAGATCCCCTGATGAGCTGTCCACCTGACGCACGCCATCTTGGTCCAATGATGAGGAATCCAGGGCAGTGAAGATCCCTGCCTTGTTCTGTTGGTTCTCACTCATTGAAGCGATTCACCTGACCGACCTCCAGCTTGAGGTCCTCGAATTGCTTCTCCAGCGTGTCGCGGTTCTGCTCCAACTCAGACCGCGCCATCTCCAGCGAAATCAATCGTTCCTCCGAACGCTGCTCTGACTCCACAACACGGCGCTCGATGCCGCTGCACCGGCCCTCAATCTGGTCACCCAGTCATGCCTCCATCTTCTGAAGTTCTTCAAACAGGAATCGAAGAGTAGGTTCACCCGCTTCATCAGATCTAGGTCGGTGAGAGTAGTGGTAGGGGTACGGTTCCATAGATTTGTCTCTGATACCAGAATGTTAGAAACCGGGATAGGAGGGCAGGAGAATTTGAGGGAAAAGGGGAACAGAGGAAGGTAGGAGAGATGAACTGGAATTAGTTGGAAATAAAATGTTTGTTACAAAATGATCACTTCCCTCGTCACTCGTCAGGCCTCGGTTTATATCACACCTAGCTGGCTACAACTCATGCCTACATCCATTCATTGCCCATCACACGCCTATTGGGCTTATTCACACGAGATCTGCGTCGGTGGCCCACTTGTACGGTAACCGGTGTAGTAAACACTGCTTCTTTGCGCTACTATAATTAGGAGCCAGGAGCATCAACAGTTTGAAAACTTAAAACCGTATAAAAGTCATATTGATAATACTATGTGCCATCTTGGTAAACCATATACAGTGTAAAAGCACACCTTCCAGCGTGAGGAGCAAGATACTGTTGGAAGTATGCGTGTATAATAATATAGTATATCCCGAATTACTAGTAGCATTTCGACATGACATTTTTCTATATGACGCATTGTTAACACTATCTTTGAACAATGTTCCTTAAGTAAGACCAGGGAGGGGGCTGGTGGTACCGGTACAGGCAGCAAAGATCCTTTGTTGAGCAGAAAACAAAGCGGCAGCCTGCACTCCACCGGCATATCCTATCCATGGAATCCAAGTGAACAAACCAAAACGACCGGGCAGCATCTGGAGAGCATTTCTTGCATCCAAAGCTACACGCTATAACATCCTCTTCTTCCTCTGTCAAGATCTCCTAGATTCCATGCCTTTGATGGCTTATAAATAGCACCTACCGTGTCCTTGACCCATTTCCTTCCTCCCCGCCTCTCTAATCCCTCTGGCCCCGTCGCCATTGTTGCGGCGTGCCACGTCCTTTTGAAATCAATGCTGTGTTTGATCAGAATTGAAGATCGTGCAACGCTTGTTATTCAAGTAAGGTGTAGATGGACCTTACGTTGAGTCTAGGCATCAGTAATGGCGGCACGGCCAAGAAACGCAAGCTGCAGGACGGGGTTGTCGATGATGTCGGAGATCGCAGTAGGGTCATCATGAGGCTTCCCCGTGCGAGGGAACGAATGATGGCGAGACTGGAGCTGGATGATCCGACGATGATGGTGTCTGATGATGATGGTCCCGGCACCAGCATCCGGCTGATGCACTTGCTCCTCTCATCAATGGCGGCGGGGGATGCCGGCGACGAGCACGCGTCCGCCTCGGCGCTGCAGGAGGTCTACCGGCGCGCGTCGTTCCGCGGCGGCCACCCGGCCCAGCGCGTCGCGGCGTATTTCGCGGACGCGCTGGCATCGAGGCTCCTCCGGTCGCCGCCGGCGGCGCCAGCGCCGACCCACGCCGAGCGGTTCCTGGCGTATACCATGTTCTACCAGGCGTCCCCGCTCTACCAGCTCGCGCACTTCACGGCGAACCAGGCGATCCTGGAGGCGTTCGAGGCCGGCAGCCGGAGGCGGCTCCACGTCGTCGACTTCTTCGACGTGTCGTAC
Source organism: Sporobolus alterniflorus (assembly GCA_008808055.3). NCBI lineage: Eukaryota > Viridiplantae > Streptophyta > Magnoliopsida > Poales > Poaceae > Sporobolus > Sporobolus alterniflorus. The sequence continues at coordinate 9,979 of VSTD030004364.1, forward strand.
GGGTTCCAGTGGCCCTCGCTGATCCATTCCCTATCCAACGCAGTCGCCACGAGCACGAGCAGGAGCAGTTCCCGGGACGACTGCAACGAGCAAGCAGTGTCCCTGCGGATCACTGGCTTCGGCACGAGCGCCGACGAGCTGCGACAAACCAACGCCCCGCTTACACGGTTCGCGATCGGCTGCCCAACCTAAGGTTTGAATTCGAGGGGTAAAACGCTAGTTGCGGATGAGATTAAAGTAAAAAAATACACATAATTCATGTGAGTATAATAAAATCGGTATCATTTTGGTGTAGTAAAGTTGACTGTATTTTCTGGTTGTATTCCTCTATTTATATAGACATATTATGTAGAAAGTA
>VSTD030004365.1:0-10335 GCA_008808055.3 Sporobolus alterniflorus
GCCATACTCCCCTCATCTCCCTCCATAGCGCTGCAGCTTTAGTGCACATGACAACAGCATGGTGCCCTATTTCTGCTGCAGTGCCACAGACATCGCACACACTGCTTGATACCAGTCCCCTTCTCCTTTTGTCTTGAGTAGCTGGGCCATGCGATGCAAGCTTCTAGGCGAACATGCGAACCTTTAGTGGAACATCTACATTCCACAACTCCTTGTATAACGCTCTACCTATCATTGGACTCAAACTGCTCCCCTCCATGCCATCATTCACACGCTTTTCGTTCAAGGCCATTCTATAAGCACTCTTAACTGTAAATATCCCTGACCTCTCATAAAACTAGGCCACCATGTCATCTCGCCCATGCTGCATGGGTCATATTTTCAGTACCTCATCTACGTCATGTGGATAGAGGCACATCCTCAGTCTCTGCTCATCCCATTCAGGCATGTCTGGCCTCATCAGCTGTGATACCCACCTTAGCCGGCTCCGACCCTTCTTCAAACTTATCCTGAATAACGGCTGTCTCGGCAACCAAGGATCTCACCATATGTTCACTTTATCGCCCAACCCAATGCACCATATAATCCCCTTTTTAATGAGCTCCAGCCCATGTTCTATAGCTCTCCAGGTAGGGGATGCCTCCCTCAGGAAAGCCGTGTCAACCAGATCCCCATTAGGATAATATTTGGCTTTCAAAACTCTTGCGCACAGACTATTTGGATTTTTGATCAGTCTCCATGCCTGTCTGGCCAGTAGGGCCTGATTGGACAAGCGCAAATCTTTGAATCCAAGCCCACCTTGACACTTCGGTTGCAACATTTTTTCCCACGCCAACCAGTGCACTTTCCTTTGGCCTTTTTCCTCCCCCCACCAGAAATACCTAATCATTTGCTCCATCTCCTCACACATGGTTGTCCGAAGTTTAAAGATCTCCATCACATAAGTAGGTATCGCTTGGGCAACTAACTTAATAAGAATTTCCTTTGCATCGAGAGACATAGATCGTTTCGCCCAATTAGAGAATCTCTTAGCAAGTCTTTGTTTGGTTGATTTATACTTATCTTTGGTCATACACCCCTGAGGAGTAGGCAGGCCAAGATACTTCTCTTCCACCACCACGCTTGACACCTGGAGAGCTTGCATGACATGGTTCTTATCTTCCTGTTCCACATCCACTCCAACCATCAAGGAGCATTTTGATGGGTTAATGAGCTACCCTGTGCATTTCTCATAACAGCACAGAGTATTCTTAACTATCATAGCCTGCTCCTCTGAGATTTCCATGAGGAGCAATGCATCATTTGTGAAGAGAAAGTGGGAAATACCTACTCCATGTCTCGACACACGTAATTCCTGAAGCGCCCCCCTGCTCACCTCCTACTGCGGCAGCTTTGACAATCCATCATCAACAAATAGAAATAAATACGGAGAAAGCGGATCACCTTGGCGAAGACCACGAGTAGGGTGGAAAGGTTCCAATGCCACATTGTTGAAATGGACTGAATACCGTATGGTGGTAACACACTCCATGATCCACCGTACCATCTTAGAACCCCTTCTAAAAAACTCCAATCAACACGATCATACGCTTAGTCAGATCTAGCTTGTAAGCCCTGAATTTTTTACTCACATTGCTGCCGTGTTTGATTGCATGAAGGCACTCAAAGGCTATCAGTGCATTGTCTGTGATCAATTTTCCTGGTATAAATGCACTCTGCGTTGGCTCTATTAGGTCATCCAGAAGCGGCCGAAGCTTATTAACCAAGCACTTAGAAATTATCTTATAGATCACATTACACAATGAGATTGGACGGTAGTCCTTGAGCAGCTCGGGTTCATTTTTCTTTGGAAACAAGACAATTGATGTATCATTAATCCCTAGTGGCATAACCCCCGAGCCAAAAAAACTCCTGCACCCCCTTGACCACATCATCCCTCAGAGTCTCCCAGTTTCACTAAAAAAATCTAACAGGAAAGCCGTCAGGCTCAGGCACTTTCAGGGGTCCCATCTAAAATAGGGCATCACTAATCTCTTTTGCTGAAAAATCCTTGCAGAGAGCCTCATTCATCTCAGGTGTGATTTGTGTCTGCATAATTTGCAGCAGCTTGTCTGGCTGGACTGTAGGATCAGCTCTGTATAGGTCCTGGAAGAAACTACACGCCATGCCTTCCATCTCTTCTTTTACCTGTGTTAGTTGCCTATTGTCCTTTCTAAGTCGTGTGATCTTATTCTTCTTAGCTCAGCCAGCAGCCTTTATGTGGAAAAATTTGGTATTCATGTCTCCTTCCTTTAACCATGTTATGCGCGATCATTTCAACCACATCATCTCCTCCCTATAAAGTCCCTCTTCCATTCTACATCGCAACTTGTCAAGTTCCTCCTGATCAGCATTGCCGCATCTACTTAGTTCTTCCATTCTGTCATGTAGTTTCTTTAGCTCCTTTGTTACTGAACCAAACTTATCCAAGCTCCACTGTTTAAGGGATGTTTTAACTTTGGCCAGTGCACGGGACACATCTCCTAGAGTTTGCACTTGCCCTGCTGTTTCCCAGGCCTTCCCTATTTCTTCGTGCAAAGACTCCTCTCTCTCCCACATGATCTCATACCTAAAAATACGCCGGACCTTGCTTCTCATACCCTTGTCTAGTTCAAGCAAAATTGGCCTATGGTCGGAACTCAATGACACAATATGCTGAACCCCAGCGCTTGGAAAGAGTTGTGTCCACTCCGGGGTGACCACCGCCCGATCCAACCGAACACGCACATTCCTCAAACTTTTTTGCATGTTGTCGCAAGTCCATGGCAAACCCGAGAGGACAAATCGTGCAAGTCACAATGTGCCTGGATCTCATGAAAATCTACCATTTGTCTATCAGGCCTAAAAGTGCTCACACTCCCATTGTACCTTGTTGAAGTCCCCTAACACCAGCCATGGGCTTTGGTACATACCATTTAACCGACAGCAGGAGCTCCCACATAAGGTGTCTATCTTGGGCCCACGGCTCACCATATACAAATGTTGTTCTCCACCTTGTCTGCAGATCATTACTCCAAACCAAACAATCAATGTGGTGCAACCGATACGACAAAATATCAATTTTTATTGAGTCATTCCAATACAAACCAAGGCCTTCTCCTTTACGCACACCATCAACAACGAAACAACTCTTGAAACCAATTCTAAATCTGAGGTTGCTTACTCTATCCTTATGCTGTCTAGTTTTAGATAAAAACACGATATTAGGACAATATTCACAAACTAGTTGTGCCAGCTCTTGAACTGTCTAGGGTTACCCCATTCCCTAGCAGTTCCAGCTCAGGACATTCATTGCTCCTGATGGGCCTCCTCGAGAGCACCCGTCAGGTGTTTAGAACCCGTAGTTGGAAGGTGAACATCACTGGTAGCATCTTCCTCCATCGAGTCATGTGTCTCAGTCCGATCCATGTTCAATTTAGCATTCCTTCCTTCATCTTTTAGAACTTCCAACGCCCCCTTTAGGCTAGGCTTTATAGGAGTCTTCTAACACCTCTTGTTTGCAGCCCCCTGTACTTTCAGAGCCGTTATTTTTGTCTTTGCCGCCTCCTTCATAGTTGCTGCCTTCCTAGCCTGAAATCTGGACATGATCTCATCTAGGTGTTGCATTCACTGTTGTCTGGATTCTGAAGCAGAAGATCCATCTTCAGTGGACATGTTGGTTCCAAAAGAAACCTGATCTTTTCCCCCTCCGCTCCCTTCATCGCCACTTGCCTTCTCAAACTCACAGGCAACTTTCATTTCTTTGACCCCCTCCACCAGGTCATCGCCCACCTTAGCATTCACCACCTTAGCTGCAGAATTAGTCACTGTACCTGGTGTTGCGGCTTTTGAGCTAGATCGTTTTGTAACCTACCTGTATGACCTATCCTGTGCCCCATGTTGCCTGTGATATGTACTAGTCCATTGACCACCAGCATGAAAGAGTTGCTTGGCTGCACGTGGCATTGAATTTTGGACAAAAATTTCCTTAGCACGATGAGGAGGAGATGCTCTCAGCTCTTCTCCGAACCTAACACCCTGCTCAGCCAGGTCCCTCTCTTCACAATTTGGAGCAGCATGGCCCATCCATCCACAGGTGAAACAAAAGTGAGGTGCATTCTCATATCTGAGCATAATGTTTATAATACCTCTACCTTTAATCTTCACCTTCAATTCGGGCATCAGGGGTTTGGCCAGTGGATAATCCAATCTAATCCACATGTATCCTGGGAACCGACTATCTGTCTTAATGTACCTTCCTATCTAGCTTCCAAGCTGCAAACCACATGCTTCTTTCATCATAGCGGGTGGCAAATCATAGAGACGGACCCACATTTGTATAGTGTTAATCTTAACCTCCGAAGGCCTAATGAGTCCATCATAGTGAACCACTATCAGTGCATCTCCCTTATGCCTCAAGGGGCCACCCTCCAGGACCCTAATCTTCTCTTCCACTTTAAGAAATTCTAGCTTGAAGCAGTAATCACCAAGTTTTTCCACCATAGCTAGCTCCTTCATCCCTCAAGCATTCAGCATATCAGAAAACAAGACCTTTGGATTGTAGCTTTTCTGAGAGTAGACTGCGATTGCCATAAATTTTGTTGCCACTTCCTTGTCCTCCAGATCCAGCTCCAAGACATCATCATCCTCTTCCTCATCCACTGTAACTGTCTCTTCTCCTCTGTAAACCTCCATCGCACACTCCTTGGATTTATCCAGCAAGCCCTCCACTTCATGGTGTCGGTGATCATCGACGCCCTCCTTCAAGGGGAGTTGTTCCTTGTGAGCCCTAGAAGTTCCTGCCATCGCGACTGCAGACTGCTTCTTGATTTCTCCAGCCCCTGTCTCAAGCCCTAGATTGTGCGACCAGCTTCGGGTGGGTAGAACTCTCACCGAGTTCCCCTGATTCACCCCCACCGCTAAACTCCTCGCCAGGCAATCCAGAGTTTTGATGATCAGGAGGTCATCGTACAAGAATTTTATACCCCAAGATCCCTCTCCTACTCTGATTCCGCCTATGATCCAAGTTCCCATCTACTACAACACAAACCTTCCGCCCTAGACGGCTCCGCTGGGACGTCTGAGAACGAGTAAAACTTAAGATCCCGACGTGATTACTCTTGCCTTTGATCGCCCTTGTTCTGCATGACTCGAAAAGACCACACTCGGTGATCACCCCGGCTGTGGGAGGTTCTAGGGTTTCATCACTGTGGAAAACAAGCCTGCCTCCAGCCTCTCCTGGCGTAGGAGCAATCGCGTGGGTGCTCTCCATCCCACTCCTAGCCCGCTTCATTGTTGGATTGACTTCCGATCGCTAAATAATAGCCATGGCGGCTAGGGTTTTGGCTAGTTTTTTTCCCCTCTTTTCAACTTTTGGCTATGGATGTTCTTTATTTAGCTGAGGAACACCATGAACGTACAGTAGAAGAAAAGAAAATATGTTGCGCTAGATCTGGATCAGAAGCTTAGGTTTAGGTTTGGCGCCTCTTCGTAGTTCGATCCGTTTTGGTCCTTCGTGTGAGGGCACGGTCCAGCTCAGGACCGTTTATTCTTCGCAGCAGGGCTTGAGCTAGGGGATTTTTCGTTCCTCGCCCAGGGCGTCAAGCGCGCCAGCAGGATTCGTCAAGGTCTCGTTTTTCGCGCCGCCAGGGACTCGGTTCCCACTTGGGTTTTTCTCAGCACTGCATCGTTCTTCGTTTATTTCCTCGTTTCTCACTGCCGGCAAGAATTTTCTCTTCCCGCTTTTGCTGTCTGGCATTCATGCGCCGTTCGGTTTTGCCGCAAAAAAATCGTTTTTGTCGCCGTTCTGCGCCACGCGAGCAGGAGCTGCCCCGTCCGGTCTCGTTTCCCGTGAGCAATTCTCGATTCCGGCAGGGCGACGGCCTGCACTTCATTTCCCGCCGTTTGCTGTTGGATTTGCGCCGCAGATCCCGGTCACAGGTCCAACTCTCGGTCTTCGTTCTGCGAGCTGCCTCCATGGATTTCTAGGCGCCGGTCAGATCATAGGCCACGCGTACAGGGATTTCTTTCCAGGCCGATTTCTTTTGTTCTGGATTTTCGTGTCTCTGGATCTCAATGCCCAGCTGATTTTCTTCTCAAGGATTTTTCTTCTTTTGCACAGGATTGTGCTTCACAGATTTCCGTGCAGACTTTTCCCCGTTGGAGAAGAGATTTGTCTACCCTGTCTCGGTTTTTGATTTCGTTTTGGCCTGGTGCTTGTGCGCGCAGGTGCTGTCAATACTCGTTTCGCAATTTCTGCTGCGCGCTTGCTGACAGTTTTCTGCTCCGGTGTCCCGTTGTTCTGGATTCAGTTTTAATTTTTCTATTCTGATTTGTTGGTCCGAGTCCGTGTTCTGGTCGCCGGTTTGTTTCCTTTTAGTTTGGCCGAGAGTCTGCACCGAGCGTGTCGGCTGTCGCTCTGCTTGTGAGCTGCTCGCCCGTATGTTGGATTATAGCATAGCCTTCGATCTGCACGAGGTTCTTTTCTGCAGTTACTGGTCTTGTTTTTAGCTGTCGGATTTAAGATTTGAGATTTTCTTGTTATTTATCATATTTTTGTGGTGGTTTCTCAATTATGTTAATGAGGTGTTTGAGACAGTGAGTCATCGTGTAGATCTATTTTAGTTACACTGGATTCACTTGGAGCTTTTATCTTGCACCGAGTTGTATTTTCGCTGTGTTTTTTAGTTTCTCACCCGGTTTTGAGGACTATTAGCTTTTCAATATCTACGTGGTATTGACTGAGTTGGAGAGACACATTGAATCTAATTTGAGACATAGGTTAAGTTTACTCGATGAATTTTGATTGGCTCCCATTCACCCTCCTCTGATCGTCTTATCTGATCCTTCAACAATGATAAGACAAGATGGCATATGGGAGGTAGGCCTTGTTCCCTCGGCTGACAGCTACCGACCGTAGGTTCGTGCAGAGGGTAGACTATCCCGTCTACATCAGCCCCCTGTCACGAGGGCAGGCTTAGCCGCCAAGTAAAGACACCACAAATCAACCTCAGCAAGAATGCCTGAGACTCGAAAGGAACGCCCGGGAGGACAGGAGAAGGCTCCAATCCGGAACTGATGATAACCCCTGGAAAAAACTCACCATCTTAAGATTGGGTCCCACTGATAATGTAAATCCCTTCCAAGATGTAAAAATAATTATCCTGTAGTTATCCGAACGCTTCTCGATTTATAAAAAGTCCTCTACCCTTCAGGCAATAGGCACAAGATTTTTCCCCTTCACTTAGCGAATCGCTCAAGCATTCTGCTTATCTCTACTGTAACCACTGTTCATGTTCAATATCAAATCGCTGTATGTAGAGCTATTACATTTAAGGAGGGTCCTGAACCAGGATAAAACTTAGTGTGTTTTATAATTCGTAAGACCATTTTAAAATAGGAACGTGCGATCTTGATCACCCTATATCTTACCGATAGAAAAAACACCAACACTTTGTATAAAATATATATAATAGGTATTTTATCAGCAAATGATCAATAATTCTTATGATATATGATGCAGCTATGGTAAGAAAACAAGTAGACCTCTTGACCAGCAGTCGGCAGCCGCTCAATACGGCCAGACGGAAGGCTGTCCCTGTCAGGCCAGGTCATGGCGGCTAACACTTTACTTAGGGTTTCCTGATTTGTGGCTATAGGTGTTTAGCTCTGTAAAGAACGGTAGCATTGATGTGCGAGTACGAGTCTGAGATGGGATTTTGAGAGAATAGGACATGAGATGGCTTTGGATATATAGTGTAATAATAGGTGGTGGCGTTTTGTGAGGTTTCTGCTTTTGGCTTGTCTCTTGCCGCTGCTGATATATAGCGTGGAAATCGCTGTTGTCGTCTGAGATGTGTCCGATCTTGAGAGAATAGGGTGAGATGGCTTTGGATATATAGTGCATTACGAGGTTGTGGGGTGTTTTGTGGTGTTTCTACTTACCGCTTGTCTCTTGCCGCTGCTGGTAGCGTGGAAATCGCTGTGATCCCATATTCCGGTGTGCCTTCCAGTTTTGAAGGGCAATCTACAATTGCAATAACTGAATGCATTGCAGGTTCCCATTGGATACATGTTTACCTATATATGTGACTTCATTATTTTACTGTATAGGTTACACATTTGTTTGCTTTGTCCTAAATTACATGTTATCATATATATATATGGAGACAGGATTTGTGTCTCGCGATTAGATTTAACACAATATATGATATTTACATTATCGAAGTCTGAAAGAAAAATATTAGTGTGTAGGCTATCGGGAGTTTGTTTCCTTCGCTGGGATCCCATATTCCGGAACTAGCTATTTTCTGTCCACAGTTGTTGACTATTTTTCTGGCGCGCTACGGATGTCGGCCTGCCGATGCTATTGGGTGCATACAGTTGAGAAATTCTCTGTCCAGTGCAAGTTCAGTACAAAATCTAAGTTGAATATATTTATTCATAATGTTGAAATAGATAGTTCAAAATTTGCAATTCTTGTCATGATACTGTGCCCCAAATTAAACACGCCGAAATTATAAATTCCATAATCTTCTCGTCACAGTGTGAGGTTTTAACAGAAGCTTCTAATTGGTATAGCTAGGGTGGATTTTGCAACCTTGAACATTTCACGTTGTCCCTATAAGCTACAAACAAAATGTTTGGACAAACAACTCTTTTAATACAAGAGACAATTTAATTCCTGAATTAATTATAAATAGGGTACGAAAGGTGTAGGGCATTGTGGTTCTTTTGGATTTTCATGAGATTTTGCATAGGTAATAATGGTAAGGTTAACGACATCCATCATTGATATAATTGCATCCAATGTTCTTTTGCAATATGCTACATCCAGCGAATTATAGAATTGCTTGTTTTTCAGTGTCTCTTTCATTGACCAATTGTGCTTTCTTTTTAATTAATGCCACACAAAAGCTGACACCGCAAAATTGGAAGAAACAGACACAAATCACGTTAGGAGTTTTAAACAAAACTATTTGCCTCCACAATGCCTCCGAGCAAGTGTGTAGGCAATCGAAGAGCAAATGTTCCATTGTTTCATAGCAATCACAGAAACAATATTTTTTTTGTATCTATTAGATAGGTTTATATATCGGTCTGCTTACATTCATATCATCAACTTGCATTAGTGTGTTCCATGGTATGGTGGTCATACTTAAAATAGCATATACTCAAAATTATTTTTTTTGAGAAAACGCCTGAGTGTGTATTTCATTAAGAGGAGATACTCAAAATTATTTTACAAGGTATTGAATTGGTGACAATTAAAATAGCGGACCCCCTTTAAAAACTGTTGTTGTTTCTAGCATATAGTATGCATGAGTTCATTGACATTCCAAGGCTACTAGAGAGACAATGCATCACACAGGTATACATTTCTCTCTAAAAATTTATCATGCCAAATAATTTGGTTGGATTATATGGTTGTTAAAAGCTAAAAAAGAATAAGGAGATGTCATCAGCTAATTTGGTCCCGTCTTTTAAGTCCCACTCAGTGGGTTATTGCAAAAATTTATGGCATGATTATACGTCTAGTTATTCTTATCTCTATTGTGTTGAAACTGATGTCAGTTTGTTTAGGTTTTTTATGAAAAGCTGAATATTTTTCTCACAATTTATAGCCTCCGTTCTTATGATGCAATCTCACAAATGAATTGAAAGTGATGATGGTTTAGGATAATTGTGATGGCTCGAGTTAGGAGTACCGCATGGTATGTTGGTGACACTGCCATTGGTGGATCCGACGGTGAGGGCAGAGTCTTTGAGGAAAGGACAGCGTGTGTGCAGTTGAGCGACGTGGTTTCACACAGCAAGGTTGGTGATGTCACAGACTAGGGTTCCAGCTCACAAAGATTTTTTCTTTGAGCCTTCGACTGTGACCATCAGCCGAATTCATGAGGTGATCGATAACGGCTATTTTCTCGAAGGTATGGGTCGCCGAATTCTAGAACCCGATGCCGACGAAGCTGTGATTTTTGAGAAATTCTTCACTGCTGGCCTCTGGATGTCGCCGCACCCCGTGCTTTCTAATATTCTACTGAATTTTCAAGTGCAAATACATCAACTCACCCCAACGCTATCATACAATTGTTGAAGTATATTTGGGTGGTGGCAAGCTTCGGGGGCGTCCCATCAGCTGAGGGCTTCGCTAAGAGGTATGAACTCCACTATTAGCCAAGGAAGATTGAGGTTGAAGGGGTTGATGTGCAAGGGCAATATGGGTGCCTCAACTTTCATGTGAAGCGTGGGGGTCAGCGAGCAAAGCTTACTGTGGCTGTGAAGAATAAGTGGTCCAGAGGTTGGACACAAGCGGGG
>VSTD030004366.1:0-10334 GCA_008808055.3 Sporobolus alterniflorus
GATTTAATATAGATGTTGCATATTTATAATTAATTATTCTTTTAATGATAGACGACGTCTCTATCGACAGCGAGATACTATTTAACTGGCTTCATGAATCTCAAAATCAAACTGACTCAATCTTTCAAAGTTGCTCATAATAGTAGGATATATGTGTATGTATTCTTAGAGTTGAATGCTCGTGCATATATGAATATCTGCATCTGGACTTTGTGACGTCACAAAAAAAGATTAACAGGAACCCACCTGAAAAAAGGTTAAAACGGTTACATGTACCACAAGCTACAGAGATAACAGTGACAGTCTTATATAGAGTGGAGTAATAGATTGTCGTGGTAAATAAGCAGCATGCCCGTTCGGGTTGGGCTGGAAAGGATTATTCCTGGGAGAAAGTACGGTAGCTACTAGGTAGCCGGTCCATATCGGCCTCCATCTAGGGTTCAAAAATTCGTTGGACGATCAAAATTTGGATCTGACCAAATCCAAATATCAAGATTGAGTTTTGCTAATTTCTCAACTAATTCAATATAAACTGGCCCAAATCATAAATTCAGACCCGACTGAATCTGTTCAATACCCACAAAATCGGCTGAATATTTAAACCCTACCTCCATCTCCATGTCGTCACGGGTGGAATTATTCGGTGCCTCTGGCTGTGGGCGAGTAGTGAAACCTACCACACCCATCCCTTTGCGTTGTGTCATTGTGTGTGGATTAATTACTTGTGTGGAAGAGTTGCAATGGTCATAATTCCCTGATGAAGACGGCACTTGCATGTTATATTCGGCACGAAACAAGGCGATGACTGATGCTTCTCCTTACCTCTGCCTTTCGAGAGAAGATACAATACGTTATACCTTAATAAAAAAACAAAGAAAGATGTGAAAAGGAAATAGAGGCAGTGACTGTTTCCATGGAGCGGACCAGCGACTGCTGCCGACTGGTATTCACCACATTTCCAAGCAAATTAAAAAGCAGATCATTGAGGGAAAAAGTCAGCAGCAACCGAGAGAGAGATTCCAGCTTGAGGACAGCTATCCTCCCCTACTATTCTTGGTTATTTGACCTCAGTTGTATAACTTGATGTCTAGGCCCGGCAGAGAGAATTCGCGTTGCGTGGTCGTGCATGCGTGTTGCTTGCTTGCTTTATGCGAATGCTAGCTTTCTATGCACTTGTCCGCATCACATCATATGCCAAAGTCGTCTCTCCACCTAAAGTAAGTCAAATTCCAGCTCTCTATTGATGGAGCTCCGTGTCCCCTTTGGCTGCCTTTTAGGTGAGACTTTGGATGCTGCTGCCTGGGACCAAACATGGAGCCAAAGCCAGCCCAGTTAATCCTTGAACTTGTCACTTTCCTTCTTTTTTTTGAGACCACACTTTCCTTCTTTTTTTGAGACCACACTTTCCTTCTTTTTCGTGTGCCCCAAATTGCACATGTACGACCACGATCCATCAATACCAAACAATAAACGCACTTTCACTTTCCTCTTTTTTTTTGGAGATGCATGGGCATAATAATTTGTTTAGTAAAACCTATGAAAAGAGAGAACGGAGTCTGCTGAGGACCGAGTGGCCTGGATTGAAGCCCTTGTTTCTGCACAAGGCCTCGGTGAGGAGATTATTAAGAACCGTGAACAGATTGTCCATTCAGAATTCTCACAGTATCATTCACGCACGAAACAACTCTCTGAAGAATATTTGAGCTTTCCTGGCAGTCTTCCACGGCAGCGTGAGGAGAGGAGATGGCTCTCATGACGTCTCCCTCCCTCGACGCGCTGGCGGCCCCCACCGTGGCCCTCACGTTCTGGCCATGGCGGCACATGGAATCTCTCGCAGACCGGTCGTGTTGGGGTCCCCCCCGGCACTAGTGGTTGAGGTGGCGCCAATCCAACGGCGGTCCAAGGATGCGTGTCTCGAGTAGGCAAGACCAAAGGGAGATTGTGAGAAGGATTTGGTCAGAGGAGGCTGCCATCTAGGTCTGAAGGATCCATCGGTAGTCCATTGCTGTGAGGACAACAAGGTGTGTGTGCGCCCACTTTCTTCTTCTCCTTCCCCATCCCCACGAGATTTGCTAGGGTTTGGTGAGTCGGGCGCTAACCCTAGATCCTTCCCCAACATCGAGTGGATCTACCATGCCCTAGGAAAGAGGAATCAGTCTGAGTGTTTGAAGAGGACGGTGGGGGGAGATCGCCGGTCTTTTGTTCAGGTGGTGAGATCGAAGCGAGATCATGTTGTCATGATCCCTCCAAGGCCGAACCGGGGATGGGGCCAAAGCGGTCGTCAAGGATAATCTTGGTATCGTCAAGGAAGAGGCCAAGAGGGGGGGGGGGTGATTAGGCAGGAGGTCAGAATTGGGCGCAGAGGGATCACAAAGATGGGGGTTCTGGTCAGGGGAGTGCTTCTGGTGCTCCACCTCGTGTGTATCAACTGAAGGAGAAGCCTATTGTTACAGATCTTGGTGGTACATCTGGGGGTGCTCATCTTGGTGGTACATCTTATCAGGGGGTGTTCATCTTGGTAGCACATCTGGACAGTGGGTGTTCATCTTGGTGGTACATCTGGTCAGGGGGTGTGCATCAACAACAAGACAGGGGGATTCACCCAGAGGGAAAAGGCAAGGATGTGGTTGATGTTGCTCAGCAGGTTAATCAAGAGATGGTGCATCAGGATGAGGTGGGGTTTAAAGCTCAGACTCAAGGCAATATTGAAGTTGATGCTCAGAAAGGTGAAGATTCTGTCAAAGACAAGGAAGAAACCTCTAAAATCAAGCAACCTAAGGTACATGAACCTCCTTTATGTCATAGATGCAAATCTGTTAGTCATATTGCTAGCGAGTGTAGGGAATAGACCAAGGTGGCGGCAGAATAAGCTAGAGCAAGTAAACCATGGTGTAGGGAATAGAAAAGCCTTGAGTGATTTGATTACTCCTTTATGTGCAACCCAGACAGATGGCCATGCTTTATTTGTTATCCCTAGATGCCCTTTAGAGGTGAATGCTCGTGAAAGAATTAATATTGTTGTTGTTACTATCCTAAAGGGTGATGCCACTACAAAATTGATAGAGGATGAGTTTACTAGAATACTTATGTTTGGAGATGGACTGCTAGAAAGTTGGTTAATAATAAGTACTTTGTAAGATTCCCTAATGCTTAGGTGATCAAGGATTGGAATAGATTCAACCCAATTAGTTTGAGGACAGTTAAAGCTAAGGTTATGGTGGAACCATGGAATGGATCTGTGGGGGCAAAAGGTGAATTGCAATAGGCTTGGTTCAAGGTGAGGGGGTTCCTTATGATCTCAGGAGTGAGGAGACTATGTCATATGCAGACTCTTTGGTTGGTTTTACTAGAGAGGTGGACAATTCAACCTTGAACATGTCTGACTATGTAAGAGTAAAATTGGTAGCAAGGAATGTATCAAAAGTCTCTGGTGTGGCTGAGGGGGCCATAGTTCCCTACCTCTATGATTTATTTTTTGAAAGGGAAGTTGTGGATGAGCAAGCTCTTGAGAATACCTCTGTGCAAGTTCAGGTGAATGAGGCTGAAAGAGATCATCCTTCCAGTGCCAAGAAAGGAAATGTGATGGATCCATCCTCTAGTTCTTAGTCTCTACAGATGGAGTCAATGACTTCTATGGAGGCTGATAATTCAAAGATGCAAGACACAGTTCAGTAGGTGGACCAAAATCCTAAAAGGGTTCTGTTAGCATCCTATGCTGGGAGTAAGAATCAGATTGTGAACATTGGCAATGTGGGCAAGGGGGAATAGCTATGAGAATAGGGTGCAAGGCTTATCTGAAAATAACATGATGGACTCTGAAATGATCTTTTGTCTTATGATTTTCATGGGGAAGGTGCTGATCAAAAGTTGTCAGGAGACAGATTGAATATTGGTTTGGTTAGATGCTCTGAGATGGTGCTACACCAGTCTGAGAAAGAGAGTGTAAATATTGTTGTAAGTGGGAAAAACAAGAAGCTCTAAGGAGGGAGAAGCTGGATGGGAAACCTCAAGGGCTGATGATATCTGACAAACAAAAGATGGAAGAAACAAGATGTAGTGCAAGAATAGAGTAGCAATGGCTGCAAAAGATTCAGGAGAAGCATAAGTCATCTAACAGGAAGAGGACCTTGGAAGGTACTAACCTTTCTTCTCAAAATTCATTTGCAGTTTTAGATAATGAGTTTGTGCCTCTATTGCTCTTGATATGGGTATTAGTATTCCTGATGATCAATTTGACTCGATTGACATGATGAAAGATATTGAATTAGCAAGACATGTTGTTGATAGAACCAAAAAGAAAGTATGCCCAGTTGCTAATGAGGTAGAGGATGAGTGTTGTAGTGAAACAATTGATGTACCATTGTTAGAATGGATTGAGGAGGACTCTGAATCAGAGTCTTTGACCCTAGTCCAATCCAAGAAGAAGAAGAAAATATTTGGTGAAAATAAAACAGGAGAGTAAGGAAAGTAAGACCCTTTTGAGAAGGAGTAAGAGAACCACACCATCTCTTTATAGAAAGGATGGAGGGTAGGAAAATCTTGCCTAGTTTGTAATATATAAAAAATTGTGAAAAATGATAGTACAAGCTATGTTTTGGAACTGCAGGGGGTTAGAAAGAAAGGGGTGGCTTCCTATATTAGAGATAAGATGAGGGACTTAAACCTAGATATTATATGCTTCCAGGAGACTCTATTGAAGGATTTCTCTGATGCTTGTCTTAGAAAAATTGACCCTAGTAGAGATTATCTATGGGATTGAATCCCTGCTCAAGGGAAGTCTGGTGGTGTGCTTACTGGCCTAAGGAGTGAGAGGTTTGATGTGGGTAGAAGAGTGCAAGGAAATTTTATTTTGTAGCAGTCTTTGTGGGATAAGAAAATTGAAAAAAGATGAGATATCCTAAATGTTTATGGGGCTGCCCATGACGAAAATAAGGATGCATCCCTGGTTGAACTGGCTTCCTTTTGCCCGAAGTGCAAAGATCCATGTGTGATAGGGGGTGAGGTTCTTCTCTGAAAAGAATAAAAAATTTAGTTCCAACAGATTTTCAGATGTGTTCAATAATATCATCCAGGTGAATGGGTTGAGAGATTTCACAATAGGAGGGGGGAAATATACATGGCCCAACAATCAAGTTAATCCCACATTGGAAAAATTCGATAGGGTGCTCATAAATAGAAATTGGGAATTGCTTTTCCCCACTGTGATTGGTTGTTTGCTCCCTAGAGAATTATCTGATCATAACCCTATTGTGACAACTACTCAGAATTGCACACAATTAAATATAAGATAATTTAGATTTGAATTATCATGGTTGAAACATCCAGATTTCTTGTTGTTGGTGGAAAAGATATGGAAAGAACCTACAAGGGATAAAAGAGCTCTAGACAAAATCCAATTCAAGTTGAAAAGGTAAAGAAGTACCTTAAAGGCTAGAGCTTCAACCTCGCTGGTAGTCAAAAATAGAGGAAAGTGCAGATTCAGAATGAGTTTAAACATCTGGAAATTATGGAGGAAAATGGGATCTTATCTGATGCTCAAATTAAACTAAGAATTGATCTGAAAGCTGAATTATTCAGTATCTTGGAGGAAGAGTTGTTGTATTGGTACAAAAGAAGTCATAAAAACTGGTTATTAAAAGGAGACAACAACACTGAATATTTTCACAGGATTGCCAATGGTAAAAAGAGAAAACAAACCATCTTCACCATGAAGTGTGGGGATAGGACTATATCAGGTGATGCTCAGCTAGTAAAACATGCTACAGAGTATTATAAGAATCTCTTTGGTCCTGGTGAAGGAAATAATTTTGAAATTGATTCTTCTTTATGGGGGGAAGATGAGCTAGTGACCGAACATGAAAATAGTATGCTTACACAACCTTTTTAGAAAGAAGAAATCAAAGAGGCTTTATTCAAAATGGAGAAAAATAAGGCTGCAGGTCCTGATGGTCTTCCTATTGAATTTTATCAATAGTGTTGGAATAATATCAAAGTAGATATGCTTGATTTATTTCATGAGTTCTATATTGTCTCTCTGGACATAAAGAGAATAAATTATGGAGTAATTACTTTGCTACCTAAGGTGAAGGATGCTAAGAAAATACAACGATTCAGGCCTATTTGTCTCCTAAACTGTGTATACAAATGGTTTACCAAATGCTTGACTTTGAGGCTAAATGCTGTGGCTGACAGAATTATTCATAAATCTCAAGATGCTTATCTCCCCAGAAGGAATATCATGAATAATATTTTGGCTCCACATGAGATTCTTCATGAGACAAGGAAGGGTAGGGGAGAAGGGATAGTGCTGAAGTTGGACTTCAAAAAAGCATATGATAAAGTCCATTGGGTGTTCTTGTTGCAATGCTTAGCTAAGAGGGGTTTCTGTGAGACTTGGTGTGCATGGATCAAGATGGTCCTATTTGATGGGACTGTGGCTGTGAAAGTTAACAACCAGGTGGGCCCCTATTTCCAAAGTGGGAAAGGTGTAAGGCAGGGTGACCCTATATCACCATTTTTGTTTAACTTTGTAGCTGATTGCTTAACTAGAATGGTGATCAAGGCTCAATCAAATGATAGAATAACTGGCTTGATAAGTAACTTGATTACTAAAGGGTTGCAATTTTACAATATGCCGATAACACCATCATGTGTTTGGAGAATGATGTGGAGAAGGCAAGAAATGTGAATTTGCTGCTATATATCTATGAGCAAATGTCTGGGCTTAAAATCAATTTTGAGAAAAGTGACGTCTTGTTAATTGGTGGGGACAACAACCCTGCATTGGAATATCCTGATATTTTTAACTGTCAAATAGGAATGCCCCCCCCCCTAAGGTACTTGGGTGTGCCTATTTCAGCTAGAAAGCTGAGGGTAATAGACTGGGCCAAGCTTGAAGAAAAATCAGCTAAAAAACTTACATTTGGCAAGGTGGGTCTTTATCCATTGGAGGCAAAGTGTTTCTCATTAATTCAAGTCTTACCAACTCTTCTATATATCATATGTCTTTGTTCTTGCTGCCTAAACTGTGATAGAGAAAATGGATAAAGGGAGGAGAAGATTCTTTTAGTAAGGCAGCAAGCTTAAGAGATCTTTCTAAAGTATGTAAGTCCAAGAAAAAAGGGGGCTAGGGGTTAAAGATTTGAGGAAGCTAAATATTAGTTTGTTGGTGAAGTGGTGGTGGTTATTGGAAACTGGAAATGGAAAGATATTGTGAAAATAAAGTATGTTAGAGAGACCCCTACTTGTTTGATTCCTCAGATACAATGATTCCCCTATGTGTTGTGATCTGTTGAAAGTGAGACATATTTATCTAGAGGGTAGAGAGCTGGTGATGAAAAATGAGAAATTAACCAGCTTTTGGTTAGATCCATGGCTTGGAGAGAACCCTTTGTGCTTGACATATCCTATACTTTGTGAGTTATGCACAGACAAAACATGTTCAATGTTCCAAGTGAGTCAGCAAGAATGGGTTCTAAATTTTAGCATCAGGCTCCCTGGTATAATTAGAACACAGTGGCATGAGTTGGCACATAAACTGAATCAAGTTGTCTTAGAGGAGAGTGAAGACTTAGTTACAAGGAGGTGGACTGCTTCTAAACAATTCTCAGTGAAGTCTGTTTATGAACATTTGACAAAATGTGATAGTGGTCCCTCTTATAAAAGATTCTGGAAAACAAAGTCCCTGAGAAAATCAAGGTCTTTATGTGGCTTGTCGAACAAAATGCTATTCTCATGAAAGACAACATGATCAGGAAGAAGTGGCAGAGGAGTCCCAATTGCTATCTGTGTGGGGAGCTTGAAAGTATAGATCACTTATTCTTCAATTGTCCAATGGCAAAAGTTACACGGGGGATAATTGCTTTATGTTTCCACCAAAACACAAGACCGTCTTCATATGCTCAATTCTGATCATGGATCAGGGTTGCTTTGCCGGGAGGGGAACATATGTGGATGGTTTAGCAGCTGTTATGTGGGCTACATGGAAGATTCGTAACAAGATCTGCTTCAAAAAATTCAGTTGAAAAGTGTTTTTGAAATAATCTTCTCTATTGTTGCTTTTATGCAGTATTGGGCAGGTATGCATTCGAAGGATACACAGAGGATGATTTCGATGGGGGTAAACCTGATGGTGAATACGACAATGAAGCTGATGAGAAGGAGGGGCGACATTGTTATCCCCCTGACAATCAGGGAGGTGGAAAGTGAAGATGATGATGGGGAGACCTCGGAAGACAAGATGGAGAGCGAGCCATGATCGACACAGCACTGCTTTGCGAAGGATTATGATTTTGAGGAGTCCTAGTTTTAGTCTGTCCTTTTGTGTCTTTTGGTTAGGGTGTGGCGGCAGCTCATGTAGCGCGCGAAGTGTTTTGCTTTATGAAGTGTTGCGCCTGTGTGTGCGTTTAGGCGGTTGTGACTGGTAGATGATATGTTTGATGATTTTACCAACTCGTCAATGCCAATGACCTCCGTCTCAGTTGAGATGGGGTTAGGGGGCGCCCTCAGTTCCAAAAAAAAACCCTATGAAAACGACTGCTGATATATTCTCACTATAGAAATGGAACTTATAGTGGATCCACCAATTCCATCCCAGCTAAACATAAATGTTTAAGTGTGGCCACAGTTGACTGAGAAATAAAAAAGGAACGCAATTGAGAATATTTGTCTCAGAAATTAAATAAATAAATAAAAAAGGAATAGTAGATCGAGAGGATCTGGAAGAGAACATAATATGCTATGCTGACCACTGAAGGTGTGTAGTGTCAAGCTGTTAATGCAGATAGGGATGGAGGGGATAGGCTTTGCAAAGGATTTTTGGTGGTGTTCATCTCAAAGCATAAATATGGGCCTGATGTTGCTGTCGGGAGGGAGAACAACAATCCTACCTAGGACCACCTCATAGCTAGCGCGACTCAGTCCTGGCCTCACCTCCTCAACTCGATGAGGCTCTCTCTCCCTCATCAGCTCAGCTCCTACCAGGCTCATCCAGCGGGATTCAAGAAGGGACTCTGGTGGGTGGTGTGGACTCGTACTGTTCACATGATCTCCATGGCGAAAGGGTCGGAGATATTTATGAGTAAAATTGTTTCGGTTTGGTTCGGAAGAGCTAGCCGTAGTACGGGACACCGGTGTGTGGGGGTAGAAAGGTTGCTTTCGGTGAGGAGAGTATCTTTTGGCTAGCTGTTGGAATTCCATGCCGGGTGTATAGAAGCATGCATGTCCAGGATAAGCTGATGAGATCGACCTTCTTGCATTGGTGGGTATGGAACTGTTGGATGGGCTAGCTAAAACTTTTGCTTACCCCCAGATGGTCAAGTTGTACTGGCAATTAAGTGAGGGAGAATGCAAATAAAGCTTCTGTGCAATTGAACTGCTGGTCCAGATTTCTGAACGTGCTCTGTCCCGAAGACGCCCAAGCAGAAGACACCGAAGACGTCCGCGCGGCAGAGCTGTGCTCACCCAAATTCTCTCAAGCACGGCAGTGACTGAGGTACGCAGACACCACGGCTGGCAGGTCGTCCCAATTCAACACCGTACCGGCTCCTATTTCCCCCCCTGGACCCCGGTCCCTCGACCGGTCGGCAGAGCTCGATGAAACCAAGGACACGACGCGCCCGGCCGCTGCTGCCGTGTAGCCGACGGCAGTCACAGCACCGTGGTTTCGTACGCGCGCAGCACAGGCGGCCTTACCACCCCCGACCGGGGAGGGCACGCAGCACGCCGAGCACGTCATCAAACACGCCGCACGTACATCTTGGCACGCACTATGTGCCGGTGTACCAACACCCGTTCGCTTGGCCTCACGGCCCGCGTAAGCACGTCGCCGTGGGCGCACGTACGGGTACGCCCGCAGATTTGAGTGCAGCCGCGCGCGCTGTAAATTCCCCCGAGCTACCACACACGACGGGTTGGATTGGTTTTTGTACCGCCCTGGACAGAGGCCGCGTCGTAAGTACGTCGCAGATGCACATGCGTTAGCTTCCTCATCAGCCCATGCATGTGATCGATCGACCGCGAACCACCGCGAATTATTCGGTCGGAAAACTGATCCTACGAGGTGGTGGTAGCCGATGCTCTTATTGCAGCGCATGACTCTCTGTTATCGTGTACAGATCCTTGTGTGTTTTGTCGTGAGTACTTAAATTTATGTGCTCGGGACTTCGGGTGCACGGCGAACCGGCGCGGCCGAACAACCGCCAGAGTGTGCAGTGTTCTAGTAAGTTTTTTTTATATAAATTGTTGTGGTCATTGACTTTTTTAATTATGTTTCAGTAAGTTTCTATTGTATATTTTATTATGATTTATTTTATCAACAATGAAAATTAGAACAG
>VSTD030004367.1:0-10333 GCA_008808055.3 Sporobolus alterniflorus
GGGAAGTGGAGGACCCTCAATTGGGAAGGGCGGGGAGAGTGATGTGGAAAGCCGACACCTCCAAGGTGGTAGTGAAAGTTGTCTAGAGGTGGAGGGGGGGGTGAATAGACAATAAAACTGAAAAACACTTAATTTAAATAGTTAGAACCGCAAGGACCGTACATGTCCGATAAGGGTACCGGACTTGTCCGGTAAATTGAAATTTTCTAGGTTCCAAAAGTAGACCGGTCATCTAAAACTCGATTCTAGTTCAAGCGAAGCCTATCACAAGCTAGTACAAGTAATTTTAGCAACTAAGAAGGGAACAATAATTAGATTACTTGCTAGAATAGCAATTTATGAGCAACCCTAGATCTAGAACACAAGAACACGAAGAACAATGATATGCAGTGAAAAGTAAATCACAAGATACACAAAGAGACACAAGATTTGTTTCCAAAGTTCAGCACAACAAATGTGCCTACATCTCCGTTGAGGAGTCCACAAAGGACCGAGTCTCTTTCAACCCTAGACCTCTCGAGTTGCCAACAAAGTCAACCTGATTCTCCACTATGAATTCCCATGAAGAGGAGGACAATATAAACTTCCCGGGACTCAATCACAAGCCTTGGGAGCTCCCGGGCGACATTTAGTCATCTAGGGGAGTGAATCCAAAAGAGTAACAAACACAATCGAGGTCATCGAGGGAGAGGGTGAAGTGCTCTTGCTTGAATCGAGTGGCTCACTCAAAGGGGAGCTCAAATATTCTCTCAAGAACAAGGATTCAAGATTTGGATCTTAGGGAGAGAGATTGAGAGCTCAAGATTTGGATCTTAAGGAGTGCTTCAGATTTTCGGAGTGGCCAACAGAAAGGAGGGGTAGGTGGGGACCTATTTATAGCCCCCACACAAATATAATTGTTGGTGAGTCGGAGGACCAGACTGTTCTATCGGACAAGTTCAGTGAACCTCTTTGGAATTTGGAGAGTCGGACTTGTTTGGTCCACCAGGAAAATTCAGTGAAGGGACTGGACAAGTCTGGTAATGGTCTCTAGAAGCCGGTCCAAGCCGAACTTGCCTGGTCCACCGAACTAGTTTAGTGGGGGAACGGACAAGTCCAGTGATAGGCTCTGGTTGCTGCTCGAGATTGGGCTTGTCAGGTCCACCAAACAAGTCTGGTGGAGGGATAGACAAGTTCAATGAATGCTACTGGAGTTTGGTGGAAGGCTCTAGTGTTTGTTCCATGTACCGAACAAGTCCGGTAAATGATTAAAGGTAAAGATAGGAGAGCTGTTTGCACTTCACTCCTTCACAAAACTTTTCTATGTGCCCCTCTTGACTGTACGACATGCCTATGACTCAAATAAAATATAAAACTCTATTTTTCATGTCTTTAACTCCTTTTCTTTTTCCTTGTTTGGTTAATTGTTAAGCACTGCATATGAGTGATCACTCATCCAAAACCCACAAGGGGGCCTATATGCACTTTTAGTTAGCCCTCGTCTGTGTCGGTTAAGAACCGATGGGTTGGCTCCCATGAGCAAGTATTGAACATACTGTTCATACGCTAGAGATATGATCATAGTAAACCGATGTAGCTTCTACGTCAACAGATGCTTGACTTAAGCTTACTGCTTCAATGGTTGTGAGAGGAGAGAAATGGGGTGGGGACCCATGAATCGGTCAGCCGATGTGCTGGGGATATTGTTGAGAGTCTTCTTTCTCAGGAGCAGTAGGATTCGTTCAACTCTGTTGACGACTAGCAAAAGGTTGCTATACGCGGGCTACGTGAAATGCCTATGGTCGAGGGTCATACGCAGATCAAGCGCAGGATGCGTGTGGCATGTTGATCAGGTTTCCCCTGCAGGTGTACATCGATTCAAATCGTCACAACTCTCAGATATGAGTAATCATTTGTCTTGTGATCATCAGCACGTAGATAACTTAATGGCATTAATGGTGGTTTATGTTGCTATATTTACTTTCTTACAAAACTCTAGCTTGATTAGTTTAGATGACAGGTTTAGTTAAATGATTTGAATAGAGCTAAAACCTGAAAGCAATATCTCACAATTTAGTGTGGGTTTGTGCATAGAGATAGAGTCTATCTTATAGCCTTGCATGGTAGGAGTCAGCTATTGATGACCATATTGATGGATAAGTCTTTCTGAGCTTTAGTTGCTCATACTTTGCTTGATTTATGTGTAGAGGGAATGCTCGAGTTTTATGGTTGTTGCGACAAGTTTGTGTGGTCAGGAACTCCGCCAGAGGATTGAGAGGTGACTTGGGAGTCAGCCCCTTTAAGAGTCGTCATGGACTTCGCATATTAGGGCGATGCATGCCCTTGTATTGTTGATGTGTTAGTTGTATCGCTTCCTCTGTTTTAAAAAAATCGAACACTTCATTATGTCGAACTATGTTGTAACCTAAGAACTTATTGTAATAACTCAATTTTATCCGGGATATGTGTATGTGATGTATTACTCTGTGTTGTTACTCCTATAATGATGCCTTGTGATGATCCTGGTGAGACTGAACATCCTTATTTAAGGGTGGGATGTCACATAGATTTCTTTTGAATGTTCCATTTGTTTTGAAATAGCCTTTATGTTAGGTCTAACACAAGCGACCATTGATATTGGCCCTTCAGTTACGGGCTGAGTTCATGCCTCAGGTAGGTTTATTACATTGATCAATAATCATGAGATTTAGAAAACGAATGTAAATTTGAAGGATGGTTCTTATGGCAGCATCATTTATTTCTTCCTAGTCTGAAAAATCTTTTGCCACAACCATTTCTATTTTGATAGTATTAATTACCCCTTGATATTAATTGGCATTATGAAAAGTTAGTGAATTAATTTAGTTCATTGATTGCAATTATAAGAACAATTTTTCATATGAAATATCTTACGAAATAGTTTGAATTCTGCATTGAAAATTCTCTAGACACTCTTTTTATCACTTAATGGAATTATGTGAATAATAGACATTTAAATGTAGCTAAGAAACTAAATCTTTGTATGGTATGTGTGTATATATTATCTAAAATTCATTTTTAAATATTAAAAAGTATGACCATGATATCCATGTTCCCATTCTCAAACGGCAAAGTATTATGTGCTCCCTGCTCCTTCATGCTTTCTTAAAATCCTAGCCACTGATTTTGGATCAATGATGAAACAATATTTTGCTTTGAGGCCCTCCCACCTCAGCCATTGGTTTGGCAAAAAAAAAACATCCTGAACTACCATTAGATCTAAAATCAGTGGTCACAATTTTAAGGAAGCACGGGAACACGGAGGAGCAGGGAGCACAAGATATTTTACCTTTCTAAACCAACAATTGGTACTAGCGACAGTGTATAGTTTGTCTAATCCACTATTTTTATATAGTGATGCCAGCCCATCTAAAGTTATAGTGGTATGTCGCTCGCTTGTCGGCTTCCTTTTTATATCTCACAATTCCTCCTCCTCCTGTTTCCCCTCTCCACATTCCACTCTTCCTCATCCTCTTAGTCTCGACGGCTCAACCTCATCCTCGCCGACGCCACCGGCTATGTGATCCTTCTAAACCACAACAAGTAGTTCATCACTCAACCCCTTTGAAATCATCCTACTCCCTCTCCTACCAAATCTGCCATCTCCGGCGGACACCACTGGCTCCAATCGCAGCATCCTCGCTACCAACAACGATCCCTATGATTTAGATCAACAATTCTTACCATGGTGAAGCCAAGCTGCAAAGATTTGTGTGGATTGTCTTCTTCAAGTCGACCGCTATCCCCGTTGAGTGGTGATTCATCGAAAAATGGTAAATTCCGTCTCACGCTCTATTTCTTTCAATTTCTACATTTCTTTTTTCCCATGACATCTGAAATGGAGAGGAAAAAAAGAAAGAAGTTTTTTTCTTTTAGCCAAAAAAGGTGGGAAAGGGGTTATTAATCAAGTGTGCACGAAAAAGGTTGGCCGGTAGCGGGGTGCAGGTGTGCCAAGGTGGAGCGTGGGCCCATCCCAGCAAATTTTCTTACATTCGAGCCCATTGGTTTCTGCATTTCATGGAGTGTGGTTCCACCGCGGTCCAGTCAGCTTCAGGAATCCCTGATGAACCTGGGGCCCAGTCAGGTATTGGGCTGCTAAAAATTCAAGCCCACAACTTAAGCCCAGAGAAGCAAACAGAACTGGCCTGTATTTCAAAATTCAAACCCCAAACACGCAGCGCAGCGTAGCGTATATAAGCTGCTCCTCTGCTACCGCATTTTCTCCCGAATCCCCTTCCCTTCCAGCTGCTCGGGGGAGAGAGGCGGAACTAGAGCAGGCTTCCATGGAGCTTTCGGAACCTTCTGGAAGCAGCTACGGCCATATAGCGGGTACGCGCCCTGCTTCGTCCCCTTCTCAGCCTTCACCGCACCATCCTACTGATTCGATTCGAGTGTTTGTGCTTTGACCTGCTTCGAGGGATTTTTCGGGCGCCTTCGATTCCGATGATTCGAATCACTTGCTTTACATGGTTGGAGCAGAGTGCCTGTTAGGAATCGGAATCAATTAGTTTCTGCGATTTCGCTGGTTCGCAGCTATTTTGGGGGGAGTTCGCGCGGCTCTGATCGACGATTCGCTGGTCCAAATCCTCCCGAATTGGGAGATTTCGTCGATGTTTTCTGAAGTCAGAGCAGTTAGGGTTCCACGACCACGCATACGAACTCGATCTCGCAGACTCGCTATGCTTCTTCGCCTGTTTATAAGATCCTGTTCAAATCCCGAGCTGTGCAATTTTCCCGTGTATTAGTGAGGCGTTTAATTTCACAGTTTGTTCTAGCCTTTCTGCAATGTGGGTTTCGAATGCTTCGACAAAATTCCTGCCTCCGATTTCTGTTTGGAATGTTTCAGGAATTCACTAATCTCTTTCCTTCGGTCCAGGGATGGAGGCCGCCCGCCGCCTCAGCGTCACCCCTGGCAGCAGCAGCAGCAGCGGAAATGGAGGCCGCTCGTCGGGGAGCAACTCGTCGCGGCGTCGCCGCCGCACGTCGAACCTGCCTTCAGGTACCCGCCTCATGGCACAGTTCAACGCTGCTGCTGATGGCTGGGGCTCCGGGTGGCGGTCCTTTGTAGGGCTCGAGCACGTGCTCGACGAGTGGCGCCGCCACAGCATCCGTGTCCCCTCCCTCCCCGAGACACTGCCGACGCCGCGCCCGCCGCCGTTGCATCTTGCGCGCTTCCTCTTCATGGGACCCCCGATGAGGTCTCCGGCAGCTGACGACAACGTGCTCATCATGGACGGCGTGCCCATCGGCAACAGTGGACCCAGAATCGCCTCCAACATCAGGCGCTTCCCCTCTTTCAGCGGCCCGTTCGCCGCTGGAACCCTGGGTTCCAGTGGTGGCAGCAACTACGGCTCCAATGGTCAGGTAACTGGTCTGTCGAGTTCTGGTGGTGGCAGCGGCAGCGGCTGCGGCTCCAATACTGCCCTGCTAGTTGGTTTCCTGGGTTCCGGTGGTGGCAGTTGATTCGGCTCCAGTTATGCTCTAATTTCACTGACGTGCGGGAGCCACATTGTCATGGCTATTTTGGGGGTTGAATTTGATGGGGTTGCCCTCAACTATAAATATACTGATGAGCCATTTCTCATTTGACTTTGATTCTGCAGTTTTCCCTGGGGATGGAGGAACTTCTCAGGAGGAGGATCCATGCCATGAGGCAAAGAATTTCTGAAGTAAGTATTTGGAATCATTTCTTTTTGGCTCCTCGTGAGTTAGATCAGGTTATGCATTTGCATTTTCCTTTCTCTTGTGAGAATATTAAGAATGGCATCATATGTACCACTTGAAAAATTCATCTCTAGCGAACAACATTTACTAGTGGTTGAGGTGGCCTAGTAGCACTTTGAACTTATGTGAACATACAGAGCACAGTTAAAGGCTCTGCACATGCATGGATTGCAATCTGAAAACATACTCATAGCAGAGAAAATAACAACGAATTGAACAATTATATGATTTGTATATGCATGGATTTGTTAAGTTATTTGGACAATACATAATTCAACTGTTTCCTCTATGAACCTGCAAAGAAACAGTTGCCTGTTCAGGTGTAGTTCAGCAATCTGGCTTCAGTTTTCAAAACTCTCTATTTAACTGAGAACTTTTTCAAAACTTTATATTATAAGTTCAACATCTCCTTCCTTGCTGCCCAAAATGGAATGGAACTTCCATTTTCACATGCACCATACAGTCAACATTATCACTGGTTCGGCAATTACTTCTTGTATCCCCCTTCGAGAATGACATGACAAACCCATGTAGTAAAATGTTTTCCTTTCATGTCCATGCAGGTTTTATTGCAGAGCAGTGGCCGGTTGGGCACCGGTTCCCCCAACATGCAGGGGAGCCCCATCAACCCACACCTCTTCCCGCCGTCGCTGCAAGGTCCCAGCTTCCTCACCGCTGCGCCTCGAGCCGTCAGCTCCTACACCGACGCCGCCGTCACCGTGAGGCCACCTGCGTCCTACTTCACGCTGCCCAGGGTCACCGTCTCGGCGGCCAGGCCAAGCCTGTGGACCCCGCAGCAGCCCGAGACCGAGCCGGTGCAGCCGTCTCCACCACCGCCGCCGGCGATGTCGTTCACGTGGCCGCCGACCGTGGACGAGGACGCGTCCTTCACGCAGCAGCTGTACGGCCCCACAGCCCGCCGCAGGCTGCCCGTGTTCGAGGCCATCTGCCCCGAGGAAGGCGAGGAGTGAACAACAGAGCAAGTCCCTCCTCCCCTGGTGACATGGAACCCCGCCCTCCTCTATATCCGTATCAATAGTGTCAGTAAGTCGTTGCACCATTGGCAACAAAAAAAGAAGAAGAGAGAAAACAAAAAACTAAGTCGCTGCACCGGATGGCGATGATGGTGGAAGCGAGCGAGAGGGAGACGCCTGGCTAAGCTAAGCAGAGCAAATGAACCCTTCCTTGCCTCCGGCTCCGGTGACTGAGTCGTTTGTCGCGTGTCTTAACTGAACCTAAGTCGCGTTCTGCGCCGGTCGAATTCCCTTTTGCAAACGCGCCCGTTTGAGTTGGAACAACAACACCTGAACATGTATGTTTGTATGAACCTGTGGTTTGTGTGTGCTCTGTCCTGTATATTACCTAGTCGTAATATCGATTTGGAGTCTACACCGTTTTGTGGGTTCTGATGCTTGGAGGTCCTTTACAGCTTATTACTAGGTTGCTGTCTTGCTGACAGTGCTGCAGCTTACTGCTAGCTAGCTTATTAGGTTGCTGACAATGCTGAATTGACCGCATCGATTTGCAATTGCATCTAGATCTTGCTTACCTGGACCGACAACGGCGTTCTGTTTATTTTGGCTTGCTTTCCGGGCGTCCGAGAAGGATTTCTGTGCAATATGTCAAGTTTAGTTTGGTCTGCTCAAAATGCAGAGCGTTTTGATCGGGACTGAAGCCTAATGACCCAGTATGATTCGACAGTTCAGTCTTTTGGTGGTCGTTTGATTGAGGATACAATGCTCCGCTTATTTTCAATACATAGATTAATTACATCGACAAATGATATGAACCACCTGTATTACCTGTACAATGCCGCAAGAACATCTCGTGCTTGCTTCCACTAGGCATTGATCAAACTTCACAAATGCATTACAACAGATGGACCTCGCCATCGGTACAAACAAGTATTCCCTCCCTTTTGTTTATTGTCGTTAGTTCATTTGTGAGCTAACCAACCACACTAAAAACCAAATGTTGGGAGTACTGTTAGAAATCTATGACATCTAGGTGTGAGATCTACCGGGTACCAATTCGTGAACATGGATAAAACTTAGTCATACCGTGGGCTTGCTGCCGAACGTGTACGGAGGCGACGCCGGCGTAGAGGATCAAGGCGCGGTCGGGTCCGGCAATGGTGCATTCCGCCGCTGCCGCGCCCAATGGGATCAGGCCCTCTGTTTAGGTGTTCACGCATCGACAGCGGACTTTGGTTTCACGTGCCCTCTTATAGGCACCGCGGTGGGCCCACTGCCCTCTAATTGAGAAAATGTCCCCCATCAGGGCATGACCCACTTGGAGATTAACTCTAACATTCTTCTCCTTGATCTCAATGGATCTATATTGAACTCAAAACTTAAAATTAAAATCAGACTGAATATCCATTTCTCGACATATTAATATATAGAGCATGTTGCATCATGATAGTCACTTATGTATTATCAGACTCAACGACTACAACACACTTTTTATTTTGAAATAGAATTTGATGCTGATATTGGGCTTTTAGTATCCATAATCATAAGCTCTACCATAAGACTCATGTCGACTGTGTATTCTCTGAACGCACCGGATGGTGAGTCTTTAGTTAGCAGATCCGCAAGTACTTTCTTTCTCAAGACTTATGACTTGATCTTGGATATCTTCCTCCTTTTCACAACATAAAACATATTCATAATCGCAACGTGTTTGACATGAACACATGATTTGTTGTCATAAGAGTATAACACTGCTAGCTTATTCGAGCAGTATAACTGAAGTGGACATTCAATGTTGTCTACCACTCTTAATCCGAGTGTAAATTGATTAATTCTCAGTGCCTACTCGACAGCCTGACATCGTGCTTATAAATTCAGTGTAATTCAACTCCATCTATAAGTGCGAGCAACTGATGTGGATTTTGCTACACATCTTGCAGAAACTTATTCTATGTATCCCTTAACTCAAGGGCATACTTTCTCATCTAACTCATCACGACGCTTTTTATGTCTTATAGACATTCTCAGTTACTTTTCAGTGATCTATGTCTGTAATACTTAGATACGTCAAAATATCCCGGTTATAGATACTGAGTCAGGGTGAATCTTACTGGAGCATAGTTAAGCTTCTGATAGCTGAAAGACTTGGAACTTTTTTCATTTGATTGATCTCTCATTCATTTATGGGACCTTATTTATTCCCATTCTCATCACCCTTAACTCTCAAGATGTGCTAGATTTGATGTGCATGCATACTATACTTCTCAATATCTTTTCCAAGTATGTCTTATGCAACAATTATCTTACCCCTATAAATTTATCTATCTCAGTGAGCTTAAATTCCATTACAAAGGAACTTCACCAAGACATTTCTAAAGACAGAAATTTCTCAACTTCTGATTATAGTCTGACATCTTTACTGGGAAGTAGAATGTCATCGTCATAATTATCTCATCATAAGTGTGATTGTCCTCTTAGCCCCTCTTTTATCTCAACGTCTTAGATAATCGATTCAAAGTATCAAGAATTGACACCCTCTAATCACTTGCCATGAATCTTATCTTAAGATTCCTCCTACGACCGTATTTGATCTTGTAAACCCATTTATAGTCTACTGCGATAGCTCCTTCAGAAAGTTTTCTAAATACCAAACATAATGGTACTCATTTAGCACATTTTATCTTATCTAACCTGAAGCCATTCAGATAAGGAAGTGCCTTTTCAATTACTTTACTTACTCAGTGAACTTTATAAGAGCTTTATCCATAGATTTTCCTATTCTTAATATAGACTTTTTTATTGAAGTGAACATACTCAAAGCTTATTCTCATAATATCATACTCCCCCAAATCATCACATGGTTGTTCATTGAAGCGAGCATATAAACTTACTTCTCACAATATCATACCCCACCCCCAGATCATCACAAGTAAAGACAATGCATCTTTTTTCTCATAAATATAGAGTTTGGATTTCTACGCTTATATGTATCATTTTTATATAGGGGTATATTGACCATAGTAATCCCCTTGATTTCTTATAATTCTTGCTAAGTATGGGGAGAATATTTAAATATCTTCTAAATTAATCTTTAATACTCCCCCTTGAAATATGACACAAATAATAGTGTCATAATTTTGAAATCATACGACCCAGTCCAAGAATGTGCTCTTACAAACCATTACTAAAATGATTCTTCACATTTTTCAAGGGGTTGTCATTTGTGATGTAATATTGGAATTTCTCCCCTTTGGACTTAGCTCAATGGCCATAAGCCACTTATCAATGATCAATAATATGAATGATATTTTTTCTTGCTCTGCAAGATGATTTGACATCAAGGGATTTAATTTCAAATAATAAAACTTTATTTCTCTTACTCTGTAAGATAATTTCTTATTAAGAAACCTTTCTTGCTCTGCAAGATAATTTTCCATCAAGTAGTCTTTCTTGCTCTGCAAGATAATTTCTCATTAAGGGACTTAATTTTAAGCTAAATGTGTGTAAATTGACTTAACATTGGTCAAATCAATCACGCACACACTTCAAGATCATAGTCATCATCATCAACTTATTTATGCAGAAAACTCAATCATAATAATCTCATCATCAACGTT
>VSTD030004369.1:0-10331 GCA_008808055.3 Sporobolus alterniflorus
AAGTAGTATTAGATTAGAACTCTAATTATAGAGACCTAGTCTAGTCGTAGTCTTATTCTAGTCCTAATATAGTTTAGTCATGAGACTAATATATATGTAACCTCTTGTAGGCTGTAATTTATCAATCAATTCAATCATCCATTGTATAGTGTGAGAAATATATGTTAGCATCTGCTTTTCTGGAGAACAAAGCATGCCTACCTGATGGGAAAATGCATAGGCAAGTGCTCTCTCTCGTCTTACTGCAGCCTCTTGCCTGCTTATTAGACTCGCTTCGATTTGCTCCTTGGATTTGGTGCAATCATCCCACTGCTCACCCATCTGGGTTTGTTCACAGAGTATGTTTAGTGCTCACGATAAAATTTGGTTGTTGAATCTAGTCACAGAACAAAGGAGGTAATACTAGTATACTACTCAAAACAAGTGAATAAAAGCGCATAAGAATATTTCTGTGCGGTAGTTTGAGATTGTTCACCAACCCTGAAGTTCTCCAATTCTTGTTTCAGTAGAAGCTGGTGCTGGAGGGCCTGGTTCTCCTCAGACATCTTCAATCTTCTTGAGCGTATCTGTGATTGAACCCGTGCTAGAGTCTGCATACAGCGCAAAGTACTGGCAGCTTGACGCTTAATTGAATTACCCTCAACCAATGACTTCAGTCTCACAAGGCCCCGCAGGGCTGTTAAAACCCTCCTTGCCTGCATTATCAGTGGTACTAATTTTCAGGCTATATTGAAAGCAGCACAATATTTTGAAAGGTTGACGCCACATTTTCCAAGGAATGAGATACATGCATGCAAAGTCGCATTCAAGAAATTCTATATACATGTGACACATGGGCAGCACAGCCAAAGGTATAGGTATCAAACAATGACTAAAAGGAATCAAAACTAGTGATGAAAGGTAACCGTTACCAACTGCCAGTTGTCCATGCAAGATTGGTTTCGAGGCCCATGCAGCAAACAATACGATAAACCAAAATGGATAACAACTGCAATATTGTGAAAACAATAGCAGAGATGTAAATATCTAGAACGTTGAACTAAGATGTATCACTTCCTAATAGTACAAACCAACAAACTAATTCGAGCAAGGTTGGTGCGCCGTTCATTAGCACCAAATACTAGGAACAGGGTAAGAGAGTTTTCGAGTTTTCAGGATGGCCACCGACAAACATGTGCTTTCATGTTCAGCCATGTTGACATGGATAGATAGTGACAATAAATAGTTTTTAACTTTTTTTTAATCTCAATACTTGAACAACCTAATCAGTGAAAGTGGGGAAAAACAGTTAGTATGATCATCTTTGTGTCTTCTTTTTTTTTGTTGCCTAGATATTATTGCTAATGGAAGCAGACAGTGCACACCTAAACATTTCAAGAAACGCACCAGGCATTCATATGCAAAATGACATCAAACTGCAGAATATGGAACTCATTTTACATTACCAGGTAACCACGGAAGGCCGTCTGGATCTTGATTGCAGCGAGTTCATCCCTTGATATACCAGATGGCAGTACGGATGTTTGTGATGGGGCAACATGGACCGGTTCCACTGTGACATCCTTGCTCTGCTCCGGCTCAGCCTCTGGGACATTAAACTCCTCGGCTTGATGAACAGATGGAATAATGGGAGGGTGTGGCACCGAAACATTGACTTCCAAGTGGGGGTGGGGTTAGATCTAGCGGACTCGGGTTGGTAGCTGCCAACCTCTTCCGCAATTTCTGTACATCTCATGGTTAAAATTTGATTTGTTAGAACCGTTTAACCGAATTTGGAATAACAGTATTAATGCAAAAGAAAAGGTGCTATTAGAATGTCATGATGGTACCACGGACTGTCGGTTACGACACATAATTCTAGATACGACTGGTTCACTCCAGCAGTAAATGATTGGGAAATCACACACCTCATATCAGATATGACCCAACCACTCTTGATTGAATAGAAGGGGACACCAACCTAAAAAGAATTAAATCCAGAAGCAATTCACATCTTCATTTTTCTCACAACAATAGATGTGGACAAGCAGGATTTCACCATCTATTTGTCTGTTTCGCCTCCTTCCCCGACCCGGGATGGGCTCAGGCATCCTGTCTCCCCACCGTACTTGAGTGTTAGAATCTGTCTCGTCATCGTCACAGCGACTCAAATACACATATAATCGTCATGATATCTCTGACGTATGATAAGTACACCCTGTTAAAAATGAGCTTGTCCATGTAAAATTTGGTAACACAGGTACCCAGACAGTCAACACTACATTAAATATTCAAACCCGGGGGCTTCACACCCCTCGAAAAGGCATCATTGCCCACTGTGGCGCGATGGGACAGGGCAGCGCCGGACATGAAGCCATGTCCCCTCGTCTGACGGCCGCATACCGTAAGACGGTGCAGGGGCTGACTAGCCCGTCCACGTCGACCCCCACGTAGGAAGCCTTAGCAGCCAAATAAAGCCGAGCAGAGCAGCGACATCTCTAAGAACCGTATCAGGCACCATCCACCTCAGCGTCCTAAAACTAAGAAGAATGTCTGAAAAGCTCCATCCAATCACTATAAACCGACGTTCTCAGTCTGGGACCCAACTTGCAGTGTAACTCCTGATTGTAAAGTAACTAGATCATAGTTTTTAGACCCCTGCGCGGTCTATAAAAAGTCTCATACCTTTCAGTCAGGGGGTACGAGATTCATTTTACTCTTTTGTCACATAAAATTTTTGAGCTCTCTGCTTACCCCTTATAACACATATTCATCTTATATATCAAACTGTTGAACGTATGGCTATTATATCTAACGAGAGGTATAAACCAGAATAGATCATTATGTGTTTCATTATTTACAACACCACCTCAAAACTAAAACACGTGATCTAGGCCAACTATATGTTATCGGTTGAAAAAAACACCGACAGAATTATTACTCAAGGTAAAACGAGAAACTATTTTGCATTTAAAGAAATGGACCATAAGTGAGAAATTTAAATCGGTACAGCTCCTGGTGAAAAATTGAGACTCTTATATTGAATAGTTGAAAACGAAGACGCTAAAACATTTGCAATTAGTACGGGAGAGGACATAGATCTTCGGTAGAATCCGAGCACAAACTACACAAGAAATTCGAAAGAGCCCTGTGCAAGACAATTCGCCGAATCGTTATTACCTCTTCCTTCTTCTCCTTGGATTCAGGACTGAACACCTTCTTGACTGCGCCAAACCACTTCCCTTTCTTCCCCATCGCTCTAAACGTTTCGCCAAGAACGAATCACTTGTGAGAGGAGCGAATCAGCAGGATCAGATCTGCAGTGAAGCCGGACAAGAACAGAGGAGGAGGAGAACTAATCAGCAAGACAAGGAAGCAGCGCAGAGAGGACTGACGAGCGGAGAATGATCAGCGGCGATGTGTTTAGGAGCCGCCTCCTGCCTCCTGCCGAGTGCCGACGCAGGAGCTAGTACACTGGGACTAGGCACTTCAGTCCGCGCCTGGGAAAACCGGATTCCTTTTTCTTTTGCAACCGATTTTTTTTAAAAAAAATTATTCCATCCGAATTTAAATTAAATAGTTGTCAGGTTGACTTTTTACATTATATTTTATCATTTATCTTATTTCAAATATTAATTCTATTCTATAAAATTATAAATTATATTTCAAATTTATTTAATGATAATTCAAATCATAACAAAATATATAATATGTGTGTCGCATGATGCAGCTATAGTAGTACTCCCTCCATCCCTAAATATTTGTCGGTTTGATTTTTTACACCAACTTTAACCATTTATCTTATTAAAAAAATTAAAGTTATAAAAAAAATATATACTTAAACTACATTATGTAATAAATCATATTATAGTTAAAATACACAATAATTTCAAAATTTTATTTTGAATAAAATAAGTGATCAAAGTTGGTGTAAAAAATCAAATGATGAATATTTGGAGACAGACCACTCCTATTAGGTTCTTATCAAATTGTGTCTCACTATGAGTCTCCTGTGGTTTTCTTTTTCTATATATTTATATCAGATTCTGGCATTCCAGTACAAGTAATGAGTAATGAAAGTTAGAAAATAGCATTGATGTGGCCTGCAAAAAGTCGGATTTAAAGACCTATTTTCCCATTGTTTCCTTCGAAGTTCATTTGTCAAATGAAGTCGATGTTTTATCCTCGTATAATACTACATCAACACGTCGACATTAAACCTTTCTACTAAAAGTTATGTGATACTTTTGCCTGATCTACTATGTGTTTTTACTATACGACAGTCGTAGATATATACCTTACTCAGCTGCAACGTTATCACTTTGCAGGTCTGAAAGGGCTAGAATTTCAAGTGTTCCTTCAGTTCGAGCAGGGCTCCTCAAGCTTAATTATTTGCTGCACCCATCCTGGAGTCATGAGACCGTTTGATGCTGCTACCGTACCTCCGGACAGGACCGGGATACTTGGCTGGGCTGCACCGAGGTTGACGCTAGGGTGACGGCAGAGGATCATGATCCCTCCGGACAGGTCATCTTACCTAAGAAACAAGAGTAAGTATGCGATACTTCGATACCTCGATACACCACCAATACCGTATTAACCGAGTATCAGAAAATAGGTATTAAAAAATAAATAAAAATAATTATGATACTTCATTGATACTTCATCGATACTTATTTGATACTTATAGCCTATAACCCCTTGAATTAAAGCCCGTGAGACAAAGAGTCTAAATAGTACGTGAATACAGTACATAATCCTAGCTAGGGCTGCATGTGAAAGGAATTGGAGTATATATGAATTCGTTCATAGCTCACGGAGAAATAAGCTTACTCCTACACGTGCTGAGGATTTAGTATTTATTCACAGTAATATGCGTTTGTTATCTAGAAGAATCGAAGATTACTTGAAGGGTCAAGTCAGATGTGGGATATTGGAGGAGATAATCATGAGACCTTTTGATGGAGCTGGTATTATTCAATTTGCAGACCTTTCACTAGATGACCTAGAGTTTAAAGCTGTGATATTACAATGTGAAGAAGAAAAAGGACAGTAGACTATTTTAAATATTTAGGGAACATACACAAGTAGCATATCCTTGTTTTTGAAAAATGTCTATCACCGCCGTATCGGTGTAACTTAGCATCTTACTTGTTCGAATTGAAGGTTCTTCAGTCTCAAGCTCTGTGGAGAACAATGAGGATCTGAGAAGCAATTTTCTACTCCTGGGAGCGATCACAGTCCACACTCGCCGCGTTAAACAATGAAGGGGTCTGGCCGCGCTTTTCCCAACAGCATCTGCGTCGCGGCGCACCACCTGCTTCTGCCCAAGGATGTTGTTTTTGGGCAGCGGGCTGGCTCTGCTAGGCCACCACCACCACAAGAGAACAACAGGTCGCCGGACGATACGACGTTCCAACGGACACACTTTGCCCGTAGGTAGCTCACTTGGGCGCGGTTCCCAATGCATGTCTGAGGAAAAGGAGATTTATAACAACTTTCATGCAAAAAAAAAACTCGCTATATAAGTTTCGAAGCTAGAGAGCTAGAGTTAGATAAGCACAAACAGGAAAAGAGGATCCAGATTAATTTAACAAGCGCCATGAATACTTGCAGTATCTATGCCCAGTATCAATGATACTAGTGTAATATGGGAAAGAAATTTAGTGTCAAACTTGTCATTTATTTTGAGTAGAAGAAATTTAGTGTCAAACTTGTCATTTATTTTGATTAGGAGACCAATCAAGAATGACAGAACCATTACAGTAAGGCTATGTGTGTTTCAGCACGTTTCAGCTTTTTATGCTTTTGGCTTCTCGCTTTTAGCAACATCCAACTTTTGGATTACTCAAAACCAACCAAAAAAAGTGAAAAAAAACCTAAAACAAACAGGGGCTAAAAATGGTATTGCGCTTCATATTGCCGCCCTAGCACGTCTAAGCGGCTAATGGAGATACGATTCTAAGATGCCACGTTGGCCGGTCCTCACGCACGGCGTCCAGGCTGTGCTCTCACTCCACGCCACCGGCGCCTCAAACAATTGACTATTTGTGTAGTAGTGTATGCATCAAGAGCTGAGGAAGAAACTGTTTGGGGTGCTTACAATAATCATCCTTCTCACAGGAATGATGTGCACTCCAGAAAACTACAAAATATGTTCAAACCGACGAATGTATGAATGAAACTCGACAAATCATCATCCATTTCTAATACTAAGAAAACTAATGTATAACGTCAGGAAAGATTGACGAGTTAAACTCATGAGGACATCAATACTTCGGCTACAATCATTTTTTCCGTTGAGATACTTGATCCTATCACACGATCAAGAGCACAACAATTAAATCATCAAGTAAACTCATTCTTATGCTCTTTCGCCTATAATATTGAGAGTCGATTAGTACCTAATAATTTAATTATTCTTAGTAATCAAGGAGAGGACTATGAAGGACAAATGGAGCATCAAGAAGGTGCTAGAGAGCCAAGGAGACGTGCACGAGAAGGTGGCAAACCAATCCAATTCAGAATTGCTGAGTTCGAATCCAACTCAGAGTTCAGGACCACCTCGTATTCAAATTGACGTCCAGATTGCATACGACATCCGTTTTGGACGTTCTATATATGCACGGAAAGCTAAGGAGATAACATTTCCAATAGCACTGGTCTCATGTCCAACTAAAATCGGAGTCATCCGCAATCATTAAAATAGTACCGATTTCCAGAACCATTTTTTGTGCTACGCCACTATTTTGGCCCGATGAGCTGTGAATCCAGTTGGAGTTCATTAGGAATGCATCATAGGGTTCAGCCACGACCCTAGACCCTTTATATTCAGTAGACGTAGTCATTTTATATGGGTTTTGCTTAGATTAATCTGTCAAGAACAGTTTCACCGACATTCGGTTTGTAAGACCACAACTTTCATGAGCTAATCATTCATCTGCAATTCGAGATTGCTCTTTCCTTTTCTTGCTTGTGTTCTCAATTCGCTTGCAGAGACATAGCCTTCTTGGCGAGGCCAATTCGTGTGCGCACGGGTTGATAACCAACGGAGCTGTGATGTAGTGACTACATGGGTTCGAACCAACGTTGTTCAGAGCCTTCATCATCAACATCGAGATCTCCACCAATCGACTTACCCCGTACCTCTCAGAAGATCGGGACTCATCCTACTATCAAGTGGTATCAGATTTTGGGTTTCCCGTGAGGTATACTTGTGTGTCTTTTTATTTGTTTCCTGTTTCCATACCGAGATCCATCGAAAAAGACAAAAAATCATATCTTCCACTGTCCTATAACCCTTAGAGCCGCAAATTTCGTTTCAGTTACTTTGTTGAGTTTGTGTCCATCGTGATTGAGTCTTGTTGCTGGTTAGATTCATATTCTTAGTTTTAGTTTTTTGCTCCGTGCTTTGTTTGTGCAACTCACCGATTCCACCTTCCCAAATAACAAATCGATCCAACACATTAATCGGTTTGCCTTCGGCCATCTATAGTATAATCATCAATGTATCTTGGTTAAATTTCAATTTCAAATTCAAACCTTGCCTTTGAATATTTATGAAACCAAGTCATATTTACCACTTGTAAAGGAACTCCAAATTTTTTATACAAGTGAGTCAATCTAAATTCATATTCTTGAAAATTATGTGAAGTTGGTATTTTAAGGAATTTATGAGATTTTTCCAAAAGGTTTAAACTCCTTTAAAATTCAAACAAGATTCAAATTGATTTTCATTCTAAATTTTATAATTCAAAATGCAGAGAGATTTTGAAGTTGGGCCAAAAAGGAAAATTGTTCCAACTGAAATTCTATGCCATCATGCAAAGTTTGGAAATTTTTGGATCCTAGGAAGTACCCTTTTCATATTTTACAAGATAGAATGAATTTGATTTTTGAAAAACCTTTGGAATAATGAAAAGGAGTTAAACAGGCCCATTGCAATAGGCTGGCCTATGGCATGAAACAGCCTGGCCCACCAGGCGAATCCCTTCCTCCATCACTCACCCAAGCCGCTGCCGATGTCGACCAAACGCCCCAGGCATTTGAACCGCTACTGTCTCGACCGCGTACCAGCTGCCCCTCTCGACTGCCACCGGCATCCACATGCTGCCCATCCACCGCCGCCCCTTATCCCTCTATGCTACCCCATGTGAAGGAACACCCCATCGCCACTGTCTTTGCTCCCCACTCCAGAGCACTCTGCTTTACGCCGAGTCGCAGCCGCGCCGACTGGCGCTGGCGAGCCACAACGCCAAGCACCTGTCGAGCTGCTGTAGAGCCGTGCCATCCTCGAACTCATAGCGCCGCCGCGAGGGGTCACCCCGATGTGAGCCATCTAGTTTCATGCTCCTCCGCTGGGCGTGCCTCTCCGTGGGCAGCTGCGTACGGCCACTGTCCGGTCTCGCTGTCACCGTCAAGAGGACCGCACCAGCGCACCGCACCTCCCCGACCAGTCAGTTGCCTCCAACGACCTATGGTCCACGCACCGCTTCCTCTGCAAGCTCACCATTGCTGGGCCGCTCCGGCCATCCCCTGGCCCAACC
Organism: Sporobolus alterniflorus; assembly: GCA_008808055.3. Classification (NCBI taxonomy): domain Eukaryota; kingdom Viridiplantae; phylum Streptophyta; class Magnoliopsida; order Poales; family Poaceae; genus Sporobolus; species Sporobolus alterniflorus. Next base: position 8,526 of record VSTD030004369.1, read on the forward strand.
GACGCCTTTCTGAGGACCGCACGAGCACTAGCTTCCTCCCCAGCCGGTCAACCCCCTCCCTCCGCCTCTCCTATGGCCTGCCGTTGGTGAGCCCCTTCGGCCGACGCACACAGCCGTGGAGGAGTCATTTCGGTGAGTCCCTCCTCGCTCCGACCCCCAAAATGGGTGCGCCACCTCACCGGCCACCTCCTCGACCGATGTCCCTCCCCCCTCCCCACCTGGAGCCTCCGGCCGCTAGAATCCGGCCACCGCCGCCACCCCGTGCAATGGATCCCTGTTCCCTTGTTTTGCCAACTGGGCCACCAGCCCGTGTGGCCGGACTAAGGTGGTTGGGCTGACTAGTTGCAGCCCAGTGTGAACAGTGGGCATTATTCGTTTCCATTCCTTTTATTTAAACCATTTAAAATAGTTATTAATATTCTAAAATTCACAGGAAATTCAGTTGAACTTAGAATTTGGTCAAACCAATTCTAAAACTTGATTTCAAACATAGTCTTTAGAAGAAAATCTAAAATAAATTAATTCCTTTAATAATTATTAAATAGTTAATAAAGCTTAGTAATTCAAGGATCATTCATAAATAATTGTTTAAAAGCTAATTATTAGTGAGACCTTGACCCAGAATTATCTTTCGACCTTTATTCATGGAAAAGTTAGGTCACATTAAATGCTTGCTCATGTGCTTGGTTAAGTACATTGAGCCTTATGTTCTTGGATAATTGGCCTTAGTATTTGCAGTACTTAGGTCAATTGTCAAGTTTTTCCATGGCTTCTTAATCTTCACCTCGCAACCCTAATCAAACCCTTGAGCCATGACATTAGTCATCCTAAGCCTTATTACCTTCCGAGCCCACTTTAAGTGTAAGTCAAGGTAGTTGAGGTTCTTCTCGTCGTTAATTGTTTAAATCTTGCATTCATTACGACTTCGGTTGTTTGTGATGTTGAGAAGGAGGATGGAGCCAAAGCTTTGGGGGTGAACATTCATGAAGCTCAAGACTAACTTTCTTCCATTCTTATGCAAAGGCAAACACCAGTGCATACCATCCCATTAAGATTTTTGCTTTATAATTGTATTTACTTTATTGACTTGTGCATTTACGTTATAGGAGTTTAATGGAACTCTAGATTCCGTTACTAATCTTTCCTAGTTATCCTTGATCCTATTGAGGTGGAAATCCATTAGAATGGCTATGCTTAGTAATTCAGGATTTCAATAGAAGTCGAGTGGCCGAAAACCACTCGCGATAGGGCCCCATCTCACGATGGTAGTTCTATGATTCAGTTTTATGTTGGAAAGTTGATAAGCTTATTAATTTGAGATGGGGCGAGGAAATTAAGGGTTGGCAAGTGGAGTATCACCGGATGGGAAGGGTGAGAGTGGATAAGAAGATATTCGGGGTCCTCGGTGGTAGCCCTCGCATATGTCGATTATGGACCACGTCATGTTGGCCCCTGTGGAACAAGCATTGAATAGTATTGATGCATGTACAATTTATGGGGTCTTGTAAACCTAGTAGCTTTTGTAACTGCTTGGTCGAATCATAACCACTACTCTATGGTTGTTGTTGGAGAGAGAATGAGGTAGCCCTGGATGATGGCGCGGCCGAGCGATCACTGTCGAACCAATATTTCATCCCGAGTGTAGAGGAGCAATTTTGACATTGGAGGGACTTAGCGAAAGGTAGCCATACGTAAAGTCTGAGAGTCTGTGCATGTGTCATCTTGTCTGTTTTTTCCCTTGCAAGGTGTATACTGACTCGAATCTCCACGACACCCTCGGATATGGGTGATGGCTTGATCCCTATG
>VSTD030004370.1:0-10331 GCA_008808055.3 Sporobolus alterniflorus
GATCATAAACAGTCGACTCCTAGCATGCAAAGCTTCAAGGGATAAGCTCTATACTATATTAAACTCGCACTAAGAGTAGATCCTTATTTTTCAAGTTTTAATCTCTAGCCTACCATTAATTAGGATTTAAACCATAAATTGTCATACTAATCTGAGCCAAACAGGAGTTGTCAAATAAGTAATTAAAGTAAAGTAAAGTCATTAATTCATTAATAAACATTATTCCATTAAATTCATTAAGTTATCTACGTGATGACTGCCAACATAGAGAATGAGCTAAACGCCCTGCCACAGACAATGAAAGGTATCTGCTAGATAAAACAATGTCAAGCTGATCTAGATCAACATTCCATCAATTTATTGTCTTCCAAGTGCGGTAATGGGTTTGAGAAAGATGAAAAGAGTGGGAGATATCCAGAAAGGGTTTATCAGGAGTTGACCGAAGAAATTTTTCTGTAGGTTGTACACATTCCACCAGCGTTATAATGGTTTCAGTAGTTCCACTGACTGGTGTCAGAGGCCTCTGTAACCGATAGAGCGTCTGGCCTCATTCATCTACTCGGTTTGCTGATTGCAGCACATTGTTATCAATAGAGAGGAACAATCCGACCGAGAGTAGAGGAATTACAAGATAGAGTAGCTAGGTTACAAGAAATTAGAAGACGACAAGAGGATTTGGAGAGAACGGCAAAGAACAGAAAGGGAGCAGAACCCATATCGATCAGGGTCCTTTGCCGTAGAGGCAAAAATTTAAAGGATGAACAGTATAGTGAATTTCTTCCATTTACATCTGTTCGATTGTGAATGGAGGGTTGAGATTGATTGCTACAGGACCCCACAAAACAGTGATTGCTACAGTGAACAGTATTGTGTAACAGTGATTCGCTATAGGTTGCTGCAGCACCTCTCACATTTTTTACTATGCCAGGTGTTACAGTCCTGTATTTTCCTCTCCACTAGAGAGGATCCGGACGCAACCCATACCTTCGTTAGATTAGAAATCAGAAGGGTCAAATCGACTTTGTGTGTCAGAACCCCTAACTTCGTTAGGCCCCCAGAATTCAACAAAGAACTCTTGTATCCCACCGTTCACCATCTCCACCATGTAGTTACTCATCATCTTGCAACCATCAACATCACGGACAGAAATCCAGACCAAGGAAACCCCACTGAAATCCCCTGCATCCCATCGTTCACCATCTCCACCATGTACTCGCTCATCATCCTGCAAGCATCAACATCACGGACAGAAATCCACATCATGGAATCCCCACTGAAATTCCCGACGAAAATCTCTGAAACACTTGAGGTCCGAAGGTTCTTACAGCTTCATGAGGTCCATCTCCCGACGCTTACTTGGGGAAGACATTTTGCGTGAAAAAACAAGAATTTTCCCCACTGCCCTTCGCTATTCTCCACTGTTGGGAGTCCTATAATCGATAAAAGCTCGAGCGTGGGTCTACCGTGGGGAATAATGAAGGATGGGACAAGATTGGGGGTGGAAGCAGATTGCGCGTGACAACTAGGGAGGAGGCTAAGGCTTGTAACACCTGTGAGGAGGGGGCGGTGGCACACGGTGGCCGGTGAGGAGGAGGAGACACATGGTCGACCAACGGACATGAGATGAAGTAAGTGGAAGCGAAGAAATTTTTTGGGTCCAGGCCCACAGTCCAGCAGTCTGTGCATCGAATTTCAATCAACCATGGAGAAGGGAGTGTCATATTAAGATCTAGAACACTTCATGGGAATTAATAAGTAGTAGGGAATGTGCTTCGTTGTATCTATTTCTGCTCAACATAAATCTTACTAGAACAAAAACAGGACAAAACACACCTTCCTATTGCTCCATGTTAGCAAAAATAATGTTAGGAACCATTCGATTGAAATCACTGTCTTCTCTTTCCCTCCTCCTCGCTCCACTCCTCCGCCTCAACCAATTCGGCACCGCGAGCCCACCGCCGCTTGTGATGCTCTACCTCCATTCTAACCCTCACGCCAGCCACCTCTCCCTGGCCTCACATCACCTCCGCGCCCTCTCCACCCGCCGCAGCAAAGGGGACTCCCCCACCGCGGACCCTGATGATGACGACCCTCTGCGCAACCTCTTCATGCTCTCCCACGACCCTAAGCGCCCCCACGGTTAATGATAGTGCAACCACGCCTCCGCTTCAGGGGCCTCCTCAACTCCAAGCTCACTGAAGCGCTAAAACTAACTCCCTCGAGGCTCCCATTTGGTTGATTCTATTGGTTTACCCCTCTCTCCATATGTGATACACCCCGGCCCCTCCCTGGCCTGCCCTAAGGTTTATAGATTCCCATCTATTGAGTTAACTTTGTTTCGTTGTTTGTATTGTAGGGAGATGTCAGGGTACCATAATATTCTTGGGGGTTGGCTGAAGCTGAAGGGGAAAACACTGGATGTGAAGAAGGAAGGTGGAGTCAAGAAAGTGAAGAAGCAGCACCGTGAGGAGTCATCTTAGATTGGACACGATGAGCTTCATGAAGGTTTTTCTCTCTTACCTATTGTACAAGCGTCTCAGATTGGACACAATGAGCTTCACAATGGTTCTTCCTTTGCTTACAATTGACCTATGCATCAGCATTACCATATATGTTAGAAGTTACACCATGTTTGAAAATCCTGACAAGTTTGCTTTGCCTCACCTAGCAAAGCAAGGCAAGAATTTGTCTATTTTGTTCCTTCTCTTGCTACTTCTTTCAACTGAATAGTATGCTCTCTCCCCTCTATCCTTTCCCACTGCACCCACAGTTCAACAGTGGTAGATTTCTTCAATCCATGTGTGTTAGCATGAGCGGCTAGCACATACTACTTGTTTCGTGTCTCACAACGACTGTGCACACCAAGTCCATCCAACTTTGACTTTCATTGTTGAGCAACAAACCAACAACATCTTCTGATCACGTTGCTTTGTTTCTCTACTGATTTGGTCTTGTAACGGTTAGATTTGCTCAGTAGGAGAAACAAGCATGCCATTAATTGTTGGATTACCTTTGTCTAGATGTCTGGAAAGTTTCAAGTCCCTTACAAGCAGAAGATATAGCGTGTTTACAAGCTCTGAGATGTATTGCTGAACAAGGTATGATGGCCATTGAACTTGAAACAGATTGCCTAAATCTGAAGAATGCCCTTCGCTCGAACGAGTGGGATGCATCACCTAAAGGAATGCTTATTCGAGAGATCAAGTTCTTCTTACACTCTTCGTTCAATACTGTGATCCGATGTTTGCTCCTCGATCATGTAATGCAGTAGCTCATAGGCTAGCGCAATTTGGAGTTGCGTTGGAGAATGATTCGTGTGTGCTTTGGCTGGAGAATTTCTCAACTTTTGTAACTGATTTGGTAGCCAGTGACATCTCACTGAGCTCTAGTTAATAGAAGCAGATTGCCAGTTAAAAAAAACCTTGGCCTCAGTCAGACCTTTTCCTGGACCAACAACAGGATTAGGCTCGTCCTCAAATATGTAGCCCACGCTAATCCTACCTTCAAATAGTATGGCCCATTAAGAGCCCAAATATTAATAATGAAAGGGCCACGGCCCACTTGCTCAAGTAAGGTTCATTTTCCCCTTTTCATTTTTTCACTTTATTAGTATTTTACTTGAGTTCCTTTTTCTCTCGGCGCCAAAAACTTAAAGCACGTTCGGAAAAAAAAAACTTAAAAGCACGCATATGACGAATGCAAACACCAACGATGCTGGCAGGCAGGATGGATTTCGGATTTATCTGCGGCGACCGTTGCTGTGCGCGGTGCCTGAATTGGACGGGGGAATAGAAACTGAGATAAGCTACTAGTGGATGAGCATGTCAGGCCCGTGACTTCAAGCGCAACAGTGATCATGGAACCCAGCCAAACCGAGATCTCGATCGACTCCTCGGAAGCAGCCACGAAACTGCGCCCCGTGATGCTAACTCGCTCGCTTTGAAATACGCGCGTTGCTGCTGAAGTCGGCATGATGCTGCTCGTAGAGAAGAGACGAGTCGCCGCAATACATTGCGAAAGCGGTAGTACGTGCATGAATGGTTAGGTCTGATTTACCGTGGTATTAAGGCATATGATTCGACTGGGTAGCTTGATTTTGCTGAGAAACAAGGCATTGCAGCATTCGGAATCTCCTGTGTAATGGATATAATACTCCCTCTAGATTTATTTTTATGTTAGGACATGATAATTAATCAGCAAGTTTCATCCGGAAGTTGTGTAACACCCTTCCTTATCTGCAAGCTCATCTCAGTTTTAGTCCATGCAAGGTCCCGGGACTCGCTTAATCATCCCAATGAACTACGTACCTCCTTCGGTTTCTTCAACAGATGACGTTAGTAGAATTTTTTTTAGCTAAAAAATACACGAAAATTATTGTCTTACATAAACGACTAAACCCAGCTGTCCTTCTGTTGATCTCTTTTTTATCTTTACAGGTGATTATATTGCCTTTATTTCAGAAACTGGAAAACAGTGGCCAATGATCTCTGCATGTCCACTACATGGGTGGAGTATACGTACGTACCTTTGGTTTGCCATATGTCTTCTGGCACGCATAAACATATCCGGATAGGGGATAACATGATCCGTAATGCAAGTTTAAGGTAACCACATGGAGTACAAGGACTCGAATGGAACGTGCCCCGCTTTGACTCGACACCACTTGCATGCGACCGCCAGATCCAGGAAAAAAAATGCGTGATCAGGGGAGATCCTCGATGCAAGCTGCCCATGAATTGTCGATTTCACAACCGCACCAATTTGTTGCGGACAACCATTGGACATTCACCGTTTCCTCCACCCTGCTTTTTTTTCTCCGCTTTCTGAAGTTTGAGACCCTTTTTCTGCTGCTGGTGGTAGTGGTGGTGGAAGAGCGAGGCGATGGCCACACACATAGCTCTGCTTATTAGACACTACCTGCAGGGAACGAAGCTGCTGCAGGCTAGAGAGACCCAGACCCTAAATGGAAGATCTGATCCGGGTGATTGCGAAATGTATGGTGCCGAAACACTAACTCGAGATTGAGCAGCCAAATTCGCTAATGGCGCGCCGAGCGATGGTGATTAGACAGATAAGATCGTGCCCTGTTGTTAGTTTAGTGCTCCCAATGATTAGAACGGCTGAAAAATTTCATGATCTTTTTCAATCCAGCCGAGATACGTAACAATTAATATCTGGTACAAGTATGCGCTTTAATCCTGGTTTCTGATGTCATTAGCATTCACATATACCGGTAGGTGTTTGTCTAGTGACTAATGTGCACTTACCACTGATGCGCCACCTTAGGCCAATCAGCCTTTGGAATGCCATTGAGAAGGGCAGTCTCTTTTGGGTCGGGATTCTCTACCATAGCACACGGTCACTAACATGCGGATCCGGGGCCATATATCGACGGGCATACCGTTATGACAGAGGATCCGCGCCTATCTCATTTTACCTCATGGTTCACAGCCCCCGGCCGTCTCATAGATCACCGATTTCAATCATAGTTTATTTTCCCTCACAAAAATGTCTTGTCTGACGCGTACTAAAAATTGGGGACACTTGCCCTAGACAAAATACTATGCACATGGTACGGTACTAAGGTACATGGAGACACCATAAAAGTGTCCTGGTGGGAGGACTTTTACAGTGTCTTATATTATTTTTAGAGTATAGTAGTATGGGTAGATCTTAATCATTTATTAAAAGGGACATCTTAGTAATTGAAAAATAGTAATAATATTAATAAATTTAGAATGGATTTTATGCAAAATAAACTCAGGCAAATTCACAAATTTTACAGAAAGCAAACTGCTCCGGACTGGGTTCATGAATCATCACGACTACAGTTTTCAACTTGCATATTTCACGAGGACGCAGCAGCAGCCGCTAGCGGAGTTGGATTCATTCATACACTGCACGAGAGGAAGAAACTAAACGGCGATGAGCGAGAGGAGAATTGATCATCATCAAACGGGCGCGGAGGAAATCGACTGTTGCATGCGTGGGACGGCGAGCTAACAAGCAGCTTAGTAGTCGGTGCTGGGGAGCTGCTCGTGGGTGTGGGAGATGAAGAGCACGTCGTAGATGATGCCGGCGAGGCCACCGGTGATGAGCGAGCCAACCCAGTACACCCAGGGGTTCTCCCAGGACCAGCTGCCGAGGGCGGGGCTGAAGGACACGACCAGGTTCGTGGAAGCGTCGTCGAAGGCGTCGCCGACCAGGATGTTGGCGTCGACGATGAAGCCGATGGCGATGGGGGCAATGGTGTCGAGGCTGCCCTTCTTGGGGTTGACAGCGGTGGCATACATCGTGTACACTAGCCTGAAGGTCATCACAATCTCGAGCACCACCGCCTCCCACACAGACACGTCGGTGAGGCTGAAGGTGCTGGTGGTGAGGCCGTCGGTGCAGAAGCGGAGGAGGAGGCACAGTAACTGCGTGATCCAATACAGGATGCCACGGAACTGGTGCGACGATGATCACGAACGAATGAACAACGAAGGATAAGATCCAACTCAGGAACAAATTGATGATTAGATTCGACATTGTATATTGAACACTAAATTTAATGTTAATTACAAGACAGTCATCGAGAATACGATTACCAAAACACCATTATACTCCTATACTACTCCTTAATATATTATCATACTACCTTAATTAAAAAATATAGTATAAAACATTCTCAACCATTAGATCTATTCATACTATTCTTCTCTTAAAGTAGTATAAGGTCTTGTAAAACTCTCCCTGTGGAGAAGCTTTCAAAGGTACATCTCAAGCCTCCTTTGGGTCCACAGGGGTCACCAAGCGTCGAAGCACCAGGCTTGCCAACCTGCAAGCCATAACAAGCTGGGCGAGCGTGCGGGCACCATCAAACTGAAGAAATGGGGCCTGAAGGAGGAACCGGAAGACAACGCAGCGTTGAAGCAGATGCAACTCCTGACCACCTACCAGGGACCTCATTGGGAGATGGTGGAAGAAGCCATCAACGACCTCCTCAGCTTGGAGGCGCAGACTATCTAGGCAGTGGTCATAAATTAATGTGTGCAACCAGTCAATTAATGGATCACTTGCAGAATAAGGTTAGGCGGTCTGTAGGGTGGTATTGTAGGAGGAATGCCGAGGGTGTAACTGTGTCGCAACTCGTTGTTTGTCCCTGCACAACAATCATAGACATAGATGGTATACAACCACTATGGAAACAATCAAGAGTGCAGATTTGGTGTATGTCATGTTTCAATGGATACTGATCCACAGTGTCATATTTAACTGGAATGTATGTGGTCTCAACAATCCAGCCCGCTGACAGGTAGTCCGAATCCTGGTGACTGAACATTGCTGCACCATAGTATGCCTTCAAGAAACAAAGATGTAGTACTTGACAGACGCCATTGTGACCGAGACATTGGGGCAGAAGTTTGCTAACAACCATGCATCACTACCGGTGGAAGGGACTCGGGGAGGCATCCTTTTAGCTTGATCCCAGGATGCATACTCCCTTGTTTCGGTGGATGTCAGGCAATATTCAGTGACGACTACCATCCAACGCAAAGCAGATATTGTACCCTGGACAAGCACAATAGTGTATGGCCCTCAGGGTGACACCACGTAGCTAAATTTCCTGCAGAAAATAAGCGACATCAAGAATGCAGCCGACACAAAATGGATCATATTAGGATATTTTAACCTAATTTATAGAGCAAGTGACAAGAACAATGGTCACGTAAACCGATGACTGATGAGTAGCTTCCGTTGGATGTTGGACGAGCTAGAATTGAAGGAACTCCACCTACACAACAGATGCTTCACATGGATGAGCGCGACGGACAAACCTACTCAGACCAAGATTGATCATGTGTTTTGTACAAGGGAACGGGAATTCCATCACCCCCATTATCACCTGCAAGTGCTGGGATCCTAGGTTTCTGACCATTGCCCCATGGTACACACATGCACACCTTTCCAAAAATGGTACAACGGATTTCAGTTTCGGGCATGGTGGATTGACACGCAGGGATTCATGGAGCTACTACAGCAGTCTTGGGAGCATCCGATGAGCTCTCTGAACAAGGCTAGGGTACTGCATATCAAGTTAGCTCCTTTAGCCAAGGCACTACAAAAATGGAGCAAAGCACACCTAGCAAAGCTCAGACAAGAGTCCACTGACGCTAGTCAGCTTGTGCTTCAGCTTGACCAACAACAGGGCACCAGACAACTCACAGATATGGAGATGCAACAACGAAGAACGGCAAAGAACAAGATATTGGGGCTGCCAGCGGTAAGGAAAATTAGACTCCAACAATGTTCGCGTCTCACTTGGATTAGGGCAAGGGATACGAACACAAAGCTTTTCCATCTATGAGCAAATGCACGATGAAGGAAGAACTAGATTCTGGTGCTACACTACCAACAACGCACCTGTACCACACATGAAGCCAAAGCTGAAGCCCTTCATAGCTACTATACCGACAAGCTGGGGATAGCAACGCAGCGGGAGTGCACCATATACTGGAACACCATAGAGGTCACGTGGCACGACCTAAGGGACCTTGACAGAGAGGTCACTGAAGAAGAAATCCACACAGCGCTCATGCAAGTTCCAGCTGAAAAAGCGCCGGGCCAGACGGATACATCAAAGCCTTCTACAAGAAATGTTGGACCATCATCAAGACCGACTTAGTGTAAGCAATGTGGCATATCTTTGGACTACAGGCAGAGGCATAGGAACTCCTAAATTTGGCCAACATAACACTGATCACCAAGAAAGATGGCGCCAAGACAGTGGGTGATTACCGGCCAATTGGCCTCATGCACAGTGTAGCCAAACTGGCCAGGAAGATCATGGCCAACCGCTTGGCACCACACCTGACAAACCAGTTTCACCTTGCCAAAGTGCGTTCATCAAGGGAAGAAGTATTCACGACAATTTTCAATACATATAGGGGGAGTAAAGCATTTCCACATATCCAAAACACCAATGCTGCTTCTCAAATTGGGCATAGCAAAGGTATTTGATAGTGTCCGGTGGGAATACATATTGGTGCTTATGGTGCAGTTAGGTTTTGGTCCACGCTAGAGAGACTTAGTGGCTCTACTTTGGTGAACAACTTCATCAAGGATCCTGCTCAATGGAGTAGCTGGCCGACCGATAGATCACAAACATGGACTCTGATAGGGAGACCCCCTCTCATCACTGTTGTTTATACTAGCCATAGACCCTTTGCAAAAATATTCTAGACATGGCGACACAATATGGACTGCGGACACCCCTAGGAGTAGACCTGGTGAAGGTTAGAACCAGTTTATACACAGATGATACAACCTTGTTTCTTAGGCCCAAAGCGATGGATGTATCAAACCTACGTTGCTTGCTGCAAAACTTCAGGAAAGTAATAGGGCTAGCCGTGAACATCCAAAATTCTGAGATCTTCCCCATCCACTACAACAACGTCGATATCTCTGTAGTTCTAGGAGATTTCTAGGTCAGAAAAGGGTAGTTCCCAGGCAAGTACCTTGGCTTACCATTGAAAACTGACTACCTAAATAGACAGGATAAAGAAAGTTTAGTGGACAAGGTAGCACCACGGTTACTCGAATGGAAAGGTAGAATGCTAAGAAAAAATAGGTAAACTAACACTGGTGAATTCAGTTCTATCTTCAGTGGCCATCTACCATATGAGTGTCTTCCTGCTATCAAAGTGGGCAATCAAATGAATCGACAAAATATGTTAGATTTTTTTATGGAAGGGATCAGAGGATGCCCATGGTGGTCACTGTATGGTTAACTGGTAGAGAATTCAAAGACCAAAGTCACTGGGCAGGCTCCGAGTGCTTGATCTGATGAAGTTCAATAGACCGCTGCATCTCAGGTGGCCATGGCAACGCTGGCGCGCGCCAAACCGACCCTGCTCCAACATGCAGTCGGACACCAACAAGACCGAGAATGCCTTGTTCAGAGCATACACCACAGTGACCCTTGGAAATGGACACATACTCCGGTTCTGGATGGACATATGGCTACGAGGACGCAGCCCCAAAGAGCTCGCACCTACCCTGATTCGACTCGCTTGGAGGAAGAATCACACAGTGGCGTATGGACTGCAGGGCAGTGCATGGAAGCCAGGACTACAAAGAATTTCCACAAGAGCGCAAATAGAGGAGTTCATCACGTTATGGCACCTGGTGACGCCGATACAACTATTAGAGCTACCCAACACAATCACATGGCATTTCATGACAAATGATATATACCTATTCCTCCAGCTCCGCATATCACATCCAGTTCATGGGCACACAAGCTGATTAATTTTTTTTGCAAAGGGGGATATATTGAAAGAGATCGG
>VSTD030004371.1:0-10331 GCA_008808055.3 Sporobolus alterniflorus
CATAATCACCATAACTTCTACTCAAAGTGCAATGTATGCTCCTAAGTCTTTTGGATGTAAATATAATACAGTTAACTGTACTACTATTATAAAAATATTTTGTTAATGTTTATGTATGTTTCTCAATCTTCTTGAATATTTATGTATGTTTATACATTAGATTAAACTGCATGCAAATGAATTAGAACTGTCATTTACCTATTTTAATTTCATTAAGTAATTAAGCACGCGCTGGCGCGCGCCAGTGACTAGTTTTCTCCACCGGTATAGTTTGCAACCAAAAGCTGCACCGTCCACGTGTCTGACAAGGCAAGAAGAATCGAGCCCCTTAGATGGGCCAAAGTCATCAGGCCAGGCGTAGCCACCAGAAATTAAAGCCCAATTATTGATGTGGCAATTTTAAATTTGGAGAGTGGGAAATTTTGAAGAGTCAATTAGATTACTCCAGTTTTTTTATAAGGTGCTTTATTTTAAAGAATAGCACAAATTAGAAAAAATAGAATTTGTTTTAGCTAGGCTCTTGAAGTTGCTAAATCTCTAAATACTACTACTATGGGTTAATTGTCTGCCTATACATGTGCCAACTGATTTCCTCCTTTTCCATTGATTAGCAGGCCCGTAAGCCATGGACCGGTAGAATGGCTGTTGGAAGTTATAGTTCCCCGGTTGACTAGGGCAGTGTCCCTCGTGCAACGAGGTTGCCTGCATCACGACCGTGTTAGTAGTGTCAACTGTTTGCTTACCCTGCGTGTTCTCCATGACCTCTCTCACTACAGACCTAACCTGCCGGGGCAAACTATCATCTAGATCTCGCCTAAAGGAATCCAAAGTATGATGTCTTCAGTTAAGACAGGTGTCAGTTGCGCAATGTCTGCACCATATTTTCTAGCAACAGAAATGCCTACCAAATGAGCACGTTCTTCAGGCGTGAGCAGTGACAAACTCACCTTGGACGTGGACACTTTGGCGGTGTCGGCTTTCTGCACGACCCCCCCTGTTTTTGGTATCAGGCCAGCTTTTTGCGCATCTTCGTCACCTCAATCTCTTCAAGCTCGCGCCTCATTTCCTCCCTGACGTGATGATGATTGTCTTCCGCCAGCTCCCTGAACGTAACCCCAACCACGTTCCTCTCATCCACCTCTGATCGGTTTCCTCCCTCCTAACCCGACAGCTTGTTCGCTGCCATGGCCCCTTCTATCGGCGTTAGGAGCATTGATTACCAGCGACGCACGGCAACGATCACGTTGTGAACATCATCCCCAGCGGAGTCACCAATTTTGTTGCCATGAAAAGCACCGCAACGCTTCGGAGTCGCTCACAAGATTACCGTGCTCAACAACTTGCAAAACTCAGTAATGGCCCAGCGAATAGTCCAATGTCTCGTGAGGATACAAATGTTTTTTCTCAACAAAGCATCAAAGGGGTGCAGTACTAGATTAAAACAGAAAACGGAAACTATAAAGTTGTGATACAGAAATCTGATGACCTTCTATACGTGGCCGATTTCTTCTACTTATACTACCCTACCCGGATCACTCAAATGGAACCAATCCCACAAAATCCTCCTTCTGGTTGTAATCCATTCCAACAGATTTATTCTAGGCGATCCCTTTCCTTCTCTTAGCTCACTCCACCTCAATGAGATTTCCGCAATGTTTGTTTAGCGTGTCGCGATCAACACCTTTACCTACCCGGCTTGCATACCCGGGTAAGACTCAACCTGATTGCTGGTACCCCGGGTTTCCCTTCTGGCAAACCTATATGCCTGCCTCTTTCCTTGCGCCCCGCATTGAAGCCAATCCATGCAACGCTACACAACCACACACACTGCCATGCAGGGGCATGCATACGCCTTGTGCTACCGTGTGCTCCCTCCTGACTGGCCATCGCAGCACCAGCCATGCAAACATCCACTTTCGAACGCATTCTGGCTCCTGATTCATTCGCCCCCTCCTGCTAGGGTCAGGTGGAACATATTTCTGCACCGCTCCTGGGATTATAAATACCTGTGCCGCTATCTTCCCTGGATGTCGTGCCAACGAACCACAACCCTGCATGTGTATCATCCTCAAACTCCGAGGTTGTACGGTCTCCCGCCGTCGTGTGTGTGACATCAAGACATGTCTCTCGTACAATGATTTAGGCGAAGTTTTCTGATCACTTGCCTTCTCCTCATTCGCTAGAATCTTCTCCCATATGCAACATGGACTGTACACAGAGGAATTTTCCAGCGATCATGCAAGACATTGTCCTGGCCTTCTGCAGTCCCACACCACTCTTCCTTGCACTCAACACTCCTCCAACTTTAGCTCTCAACACCATGCATGTAGCCCGTGACTGGCCGTGCCTGGTTCTACCTCGCTTGCCCATCACATGCACTAGTTGATTTTGCCATGTTCCTGCTATATTTTTAACCATCTCCTGCACACACGAAACAGTTATCACGTTGCCAATTTTTACACCCAACATACCCCCCCCCCCCGCCGCTTTTCATGTTTCGTACTCGATCATGAACAACATCCTAGCCACAATTCGCCCGAATCGGTTTTATTAATCCGTGAATCACCAATCACTCCAACAGCCCACTGGCGCCTTTATCCTACGCTCCCTGCCAGACGCTTAGGTGGTACTTCTTTAAGTACTTTCCATTGAGTGCCTTGGCCAATTTTCTTCCTTCTAGGGTTTCCACGAAATATGAATTCCCCAGTATGATGTCCACAACCTTGAAGGGCCCCTCCCAGCTCGACGACCACTTTCCAAACATATCATCTCGAGACCCTACTAGCAAGATCATCTTCCAGACCAAGTCATTGATTTGAAATGATTTTGCCCTGACCTTTTTGTTATACTCTCGAGCTGTCCGTAGTTTTTCCTTCTCAATTTCTCTCAATGCGGTAAGCTGCCTTTCATGCACGTCATCCAGCTGATCCACCATCAATTCGCTATACCCTTTAGCCGACAACATGTCCTACATAGTTACCCAGTATCCTTGCAAATTTACCTCCATGGGTAGCACAACCTCCTGGCCAAAAACTAACTCGAATGGGGTTACCTTAGTCGCACCGTGTCTAGAAATCTGATACCCCCATAAAGCCTCAGATAACACTTCATGCCATCTCCTCAGGTATTCTTTCACCTTCTTCTTGACCAATTTTATTAAGATCTTGTTGCTGGACTCCGCCTGTCCATTAGCTTGTGCAAAATAAGGTGAAGAGTTCAATAACCTGATCTTTAGTGATGTCGTGAACTCCTAAAAATGGTGAGACATGAAGGATGCTCCCTGATCGGTAGTCAATGTCTGCGGCAACCCAAACCGGTGTACAATGTGCTCCAACACGAAGTGTATTACCTCTTTGTGCATCATATTCCTCAATGGCACCCCTTTGGTCCATTTGGTGAAGTAATCTGTGGCCAACAACATGAAGCGATGTCCTTTGGACGATGAGGGATGTATCTCACCTACGAAGTCTAAGCCCCACCCTCGAAATGGTCATGGCTTCACCATTGGGTGCAGCATGCTCGTCGGTGCCCATTGCACATCTCCAAACCGCTGACATGCTTCACACCCTCTGTAATACTTGAAGCAATCTTCTATCATCGTCGGCCAATAGAACCCTGCTTTTCTAAGCATCTAGTTCATCTTGTGTGCTGACTAGTGAGTCCCACACATCCCTTTGTGTACCTCACCCATAGCAACCTTGACTTGATCTTCGCCCAAACACCTCAACAACAACTCGTCAATGGATCTCCGATACAACTCGTCCCCTATTACGGTGTATTTTAACGCTCGCCATCGAGTTTTCCTATCCTTCATGATGCTGGGATCCCTTATACATTCCCGGATAACATGTCTCCTATCGGGGTCTTGTACCTAGGGTACCGAGGGACACCAGTTATGGTCCAACCTCGTAACTCGGCTCGGAACACGCCCGAGGTCCCAACAGCCACGCCCGGGGGCTTTCAGTACCGGGTAGGCACCGCCGGAGTCGGGTCCTCGGGGAGCGGTAATAATGAATGCCTGACACGATAAGACAGGATCGCAGGTACCCGGACGGTCAATACTCCATCAAATATCCAAGCCGGGGGGGCTTCACATCCCTCAGAAAGGCACCACCGTCCACTACAGTGACAAGCACGGATGATACCTGGCAGGTAGGTCCTATCCCCTCGGCTGACAGCTATGAGCCGTAGGTCGGTGCAGAGGGTAGGCTAGCTCATCCACGTCACCCCCCCCCTCTCCACGTGGGAAGGCTTAGTCACCAAATAAAGACATCCCAAAGTCATCTCATCGCCAAGAATGCCTGGGAGCTGAAGAGAATGCTCGAGGGGCCAGAAAAAGACTTTAGAACTAATGAGAACACCGTGGAAGTCTCCAACCGACCCCCACAAAGACTTAGCAACTAAGCAAGGCTAAGTCTCCAACCGACCCCCATGAGGCATTGACTCCAAGAACCTTCTCGAGCACCATCCACCTCAGCGCTAGGAATACTCCAGAACATATGAGAGGGTCGTGGAAGCCCCAACCGAGCCCGACGAACCGACCTCCTTCGCTTGGGGCCTCCCTTTCCGTGTAATTTGCTCCTGATGTAAAAGTGAATAGATGATAGTTATTCAATCGCCTCCTGATCTATAAAAGACCGCCTACCCTTCAGGCAGGGGGACGGTACAACAATAAGAATATTTTCCCCTTCACTTAGCAAACTTCTCGAGTGCTATGCTCACCCCCATTGTAATAATTATTCATCTTCAATATCTAACCGCTGGATGTAGGGCTATTACCTTATAGGAGGGGTCTGAACTAGGATAAACTATAGTGTGCTTTGTAGTTCGCAAGATCATCTTGAAATAGGAGCATGTGATCTTGGCTACCTTATATCTTACCGGTGCAAAAAACACCGACATCTCCAATCCCCAGGTATAATATGGCCCTCTGATGTCGACTCATGTTTGTCAGCATTCACATTCTCTGTAGTACACAAAGGTGGCCTTCGCTTCGTTGTAAACCTTCCCTGCATGATCCCGTAACCTAAGGCTTGTTGCGCAAGCTCGTTAGCTGCCATGTTCTGTGTCTTGTGCACATGTTGAATATAAAATGTATCTAGCCTCTGGATCAAATCTAGGCACTACTCGTGATATTCATTCAAAACACCATCCAGACACTGGCTATCTCCTCGTATATGTCATACCACTACGTCTGAGTCTCCAAAAGCTTCCACGTTCCTTATTTCCATGTCTACCAATACTGCTAAGTCGGATGCCAAAGCTTCATATTCCGTTTGGTTGCTTGTACATCCGTACTCCAACCGCGTAGCTATCTCATGCACTGTCCCATCTGACCCGACCAGCATGCACCCAACACTGCTGCCTTGAGCACATACTGACCCATCGAAGAACAACTTCTAGGGACTCACTGGAACCGAGCAAACATCGTTAACATTAACTCCATGATCAACGATGAAGTCGGCCACTATCTATCCTTTGGTTGCTCGCAGTGGCTCATACTCCAGGTTGTATTCCACTAGTGAGTATGCCCACTTCCCCAACTGACCACTTAGAATGGGTTTTTGCATCATATACTTCACCACGTCAAGTTGGCAAGCCACCATGCAGGAGCTAGACAGGAGGTACTGTTGAAACTTGGAGCCCGCATAATAAAGTGACAAAGCACAGTCTCTCCACATAGGTGTATCTTGTCTCCACATCTAGCAACCTTTTGCTCACGTACGCAATAGCACATTCCCTACCCTCATTGTCTTGTGTTAGCATGACTCCTAGCACTTTATCCGTAGCTGCGACATACAATTTGAATGCTCTCCCCTCTTTTGGTGCTCTAAGCACTGGTGGTCGTGTTAGATACTCTTTTATGTGTTCAAACACCTCCCTCTGCGGTGCCCTCCAAGAAAACTCTTTTCCATGCTTCAACCGCACTAGTGGTAGCAGGGACTCTACTTTTCTGACCATGTTAGATATGAACCATCTTAAGTAATTTATCTTGTCCAATAAGCTTTGCACATTTGTCTTGCATGTCGGCTCTAGAATCCTTTTGATCGCTTCCACCTTTTTGGGGTACACTTCTATACCCTTCTCATGCACAATGAAGCCCAAGAAGCGACCAGCCGACACCTCGAAGGCACACTTCAGTGGGTTCATTTTTAGATTATACTTCCTCATCCTCTCGAACACCAAGCACAAGTCGACCACATGACCCTCAAACTCAGTGGACTTAACCACTAGATCGTCTATATAAACTTCCAAAATGATCCCCAGTAAATCATGAAAGATCAGATCCATAGCACGCTGATAGGTTGCACCCATGTTTTTCAAGCCAAAAGTCATCACCACTCACTCAAACAAACCCACGAAACCCAGACACTGAAAAGCAGTTTTAGAAACATCATCCATTGCCATGAATATTTGGTTATACCCCGCATTCCCATTCAAAAAGCTTATCACCCTATTCCCTGAAGCACAGTTAATCAAGACCTCCGCTATGGGCATAGGGTATTCATCCTTGAGGGTGGCCCTATTCAGGCTCCTAAAATCCATGCACACCCAAATCTTATCAGTATTCATCTTTTCTATGGGCACAATATTAGAAACCCAATCCACGTATCTACAAGGTTGTATAAACCTAGCCTTAAGCAAATGGTCTACCTCTTCTGTTATGCGATTCAGCAACAGCGGATTGAAGTTTCAAGGAGGTTGCTTATATGGTCTAAAACTGGGTTTAATTGGCAACCTATGTTCCACCAATTCCCTACTAAGACTTGGCATCTCCGTGTACTCCCATATGAAACAATCAACAAATTCTTTCAATAAATAACATACCTGATCCTTTCGCTCCTCTGACAGATTGGTGTTGATGTATGTTTGCTTACACACGGTTCCGTCACCTATGTCCACCTCATCCAAACCATCCACCGATGAAAAACCTTGTCCTAACTTTCCTTCGTTTTCCATGTCCTCCACTGCTCCGCCGATATCATTTTTACCCACACGATACTCTTCAGTCTGGCGGCGCAACCATTCCAACTCTTTGGTTGTGGTAGACATCACGCACTCAGGTGGTTTAGCTAACTTACGCTAGTCGGCTTCACACTTACAGGCACCAGCCCATCTTTACCTACACTAATGTAGTCGTATTCGCTCATATCTCGCCCGAATAAGCATCCCGCATCACTATCTCGTGCTTCGCTTTGTGCCTCTGCTACACACACTTGCTCTTTAGCGGTCACCACCTCGACCTCCTCTCCTATCTATTATATGAGGCACTGATGTAATGTGCTAGGTACACAACCGTTCGCACGAATCCAGTCCCTCCTGGGTAGCAAGTTGTACCGCGCATTCACGTCCACTACAAAGAAAGCCATCGCCAACATCTTACTGTCGACTGTTAGCTCCACCGACAGGACTCCCTTCGTGTCCGTGACTTCACCTGTGAATACGCTAAGTCTAGTGTTAGTCCTCATCAACTCTTTCTCATAGTAGCCCATTTTTTTCGAACACTGATAATGGCATCACATTGACCCTGACTCCTCCATCTACCATAATGTGTTGCACAAGTCACCCCTGCAAATATCCTGTGATGAACAAATTATTCATGTGTAGCCCCATTTTTTCAGGTTTCTGGAAAATTGCTACTTTTGCTTCCAGAGTGAGCTCTTCCACCTCCGCCTCGAGTATCTGGAACTCAGCGGGTAACTCAAAAACCATGTTCATGTCCATGCCATTGCCGCCCTTGTCTGAGCTGGTGTTCATTTTCTCGTTGCTGCCATGTTCCTCCCGAGCTAGGCACTTCTCCCTCCACATTTGTTTAGTCCTCGTCATGGGCCGTGCTTCATTGAACCAATCATCGCGAGTCTTCTCTTCCCTCACTCTCCCTTGGTTTCATCCTTGCCTAGCTTCTGAAGTTGCCTTCTCTGTGTTTTGCTTAAACCAGCCGGGCACCATCGTGGTTCAGGTTTCCTTTTAGCCACCACGTTTTCCCTCACCCTTTTAGCGAGTGTAGTACTCTGCCCGACTCGCTCCTCCTTGTGACTTGACTCGCTAGCCTCACAGACTTTATGTCCCATCCTTATGTGATCAACCCGACCGGTGCGCATTCTAGGTTAACTTAGGTTGAGCCCAGTAGCTCTGTGGGGGCTGTTGCGAGAGCTGGTTCCAGCAAGCTCCTGCATCACGGCCCTAAGCCCGTGCCCCTGAGATCCGCCGCTACCTGAGCCTGCACCCCGAGCTTCATCACCGGCTGCTGTCCATGCCCCCGATCCGATCGTCGTTGGCCACCTCCGAGCTCCGTCCGGCCGCCGTAGCCAAGATCTACCGTCCCCGAGCTTCATCCGGCCGCCGTAGCCAAGATCTGCCGCCCTCGAGCTCCGTCCGACCACTCGCTACCCTCGAGCTCCGGCACCAGCCGCCGCTCCGTTCGTGCGCGCCCACGTGGCATAGCTCTGTTGGCCAGAATGGGATGGGGGAGGGGCGCAACATCATGCTGATTTGGGGGCGTCGGGAGGGATACTTGAGGATGGAGAATGAATTGAGAAATCTATTAGAGCGATGAATAGTTACTATTTTTCCTCATTTTAGAGATGCTATGGTCTATGCCGGAGCTGTTGAGGCCGGCCTTAGTTCCCTGCCTCTCATAGTAAAAAACCCGACCCGGCCTCTTTGTTGCTAACTCAACCCGGGGCTCCTTGGAATATCCAGAGCCACGACTTCTCGCCCAGTGTCGATCACCAGTCGCGCCTTCTTTGCCTTGTGATCATCATTCTGCGGCCCTGATCCCACACACCCTGACTGTTGACTGGTCTACTGCTTGTCTCATCTGGCACTCGGCACGGTATTGACCCCACTAACACAATGCGTAGCTGACCCGGCCCTCCGCTTCTCCCCTGCTTTACATGCCATCTGACCGGTTGCGATCTTGTGGTGGCAGCTACTCGTGACGCATTCTCCCGCTACACCGGCAAGCTCATGATCCACTGGGACGTGGACACGTGGTCAACGAGAACCTCCACTTCAACTTATTCGAGGATAAGCTCGGCAAGGACGCCGCCGGGGACATCTTCAAGGATGTGGCCAAGTCCTCTTCATGAACGAGTTCAGCACCATGGAGCAGCCCGGCGAGCCCGCGCCGCGCTGCCGACCAAGTACCTCGCCAAGCTCAAGCAGATCCAGTCCGTCGCCGGCAAGCACATCAAGTACGGCATCGGCTTGGAGAGCCACTTCGACGAGCCCAACATCCCGTACATGAGGGGTGGACACGCTCGCCGACGTTGCCAAGGGACCCAAGCAGGTGGAGTACCTGGAGGAGGTGATGAGGGAGGGGTTCGCGCATCCGGACGTACGTCAAGGTCATCGTGCTGTGGGCCGCCTGGCACGCCTTTATGGTGGCTTCCGACTTGTAGTATGAGGACAAGTTCAAGAACCTCCCTGTGGGCAACGTCGCCGATAAGCTCCTGGAGTGGAGGAAGGTGCCTTAGAAGGGCAAGACCGATGACAAGGGTGTGTTCGAGGCCGAGCTCTTCCACGGCGAGTACAACATCACGGTTAAGCACAAATCGCTCAAGGAGCCCGTTGTGAAGACGGTGAACCTGGAAAGTTGGAGGGCACCATAAAGGCGTAAGCTTGTTGAAGTGTTCATCGTAGGCTTAACTGAATTTGTTGCAAGAGTTAGAAGAGACCAGGATCACTGAGATGGCTTGGCCTTATGATCCACATTATGGCCCTTATATTGTATGGGCTTTGTGAGAGTTAATCAAGTTGCAGTGGAATCATTGTTTTCAAGCTGGTCTGGAATTCATTTCAAAATCTCTTCTGTAAATTATATAATAAATCATTGCTTAACAATTATGCATCCAAATTATCTGTCTTGTGTATTTAAACCTTACTACTACTTAACTAGACAACACTATGAAGTCTGATCTTCGGTGGGGGGAGAGAGAGAGAGAGGGACCACTCTGCAAAATTTTCTTTATGATGTTGCTAGTCCAGTCACATACACAGGCTTATTCACTATTTCAGAATGCATACAGTGCCACAAGATTTGTGAATTTGAATTGGCAAGGTGAAGCAGAGTAAGCACAAAGCAAAAGTGCAAAACTACCCATAAAAGATTGCATTTCACAATAAGGTAAATAGCTCATAAATTGGCTAGAATTCATATGTCCAAATCATCATCTGGGTCTTCATCTGAGTCAGGTTGCTCGTCATCTGAATCACGAATGTAATGTATTTCACCCTTCGAAGTTCCAGAATTGGTGCCTTTAACTTCATCCAAAAGGGTCGGTGCATTTAAGTGTGGGTCTTGTTGAGCATCAGGTAGCGATCGGCGG
>VSTD030004372.1:0-10330 GCA_008808055.3 Sporobolus alterniflorus
TCCCAGACCGCTTGTAACCACAAGCTCGGCTATCATGATAGTTGTACACTCTGCAGAGGTTAGTACCCTGTACCCATAAGTAGTGATTTCATCTCTAGCTAAGCGACTATAGAAACCTCCTTTTTGCCATTCTTACACTTTCTTTGGTATATGGCCCAGAGATCACTACATATTGTTACAAAGGCCTACTACAAGAGTATGTCATGCTTTGCTACAGTTCCCACACACAGTGGCTCCGCTTGCAGTGCTGAGGTTTCTCGCACAAAGTTGCCCCTTTTGCACCATGTGGTTTAGGCAGTTCACATAGAATGTCACACAGACGGGTCACACAGACAGGAGCCATCCCCACTCAACCGAGCACGACACAGCCTATAGCATACCTAATTAGTAAGCAAGCCATTCCATACCGGACACGTGGTAGCACATGTTGTCCTGGGGTGTCTATTGCTAGGATTTGGTCCTTAGCAGATTCGAACATAACAAGCCACATCACCTGATAGAATCTAACCGTCTCCACCATTCCAATCTTGCTTAAACCACATCATCGATCCTTACCAGGGCCAAATCACATCTCGACGGATGGGAGACCACCTCTCACAAAGACACAAGCTAAACTCAACATCACAAAGAATGGAAAGACTTCTATGACTCTCATGACTACATGGCTAAGCATAACTATCCCAGTATGAACCCAAAATCCTAAAGTATGAGACTTAGGGACAGTATTAAAGCATACAGGCCAATGTGTATACAAGAGAAAGAAAGAGAACATATAGGATCAATATGGTCAAGGATCACTTGCCTTGCTCTCCCACTATCTGCTGCTCAAAGTCTTGCACGTCGAGGTCCTGGAGATTCTCGAAGTCTTCGGCTTCTAACGGTAGTGATCGAAAACAAGCAACACAAACAAATAAACAAATAGTACACCAAACAGTGCCTAACAACTAAACAAACAGTACCAAAAGATGCTACTCATTGCTACGAACGCGTGGGCACAAGAATCGCCTAAATCAGAGCTATGGCTAAGAAGTCATGAGGGTTTGAAGTTAATAGATTAAATATGTAATTAGTATTAATAGATTAATTAAGAAAAGGACCTAATTGTAATTATAAAATGTTAAATAGGGACCTAAATGTAAAATTACAGGGGCTAAAATATAATTATGAGAAATTCAGGGGTGGTTTTGCAAAATTCCGTGGTTCCAGTGATTTTCAGGATTTATGGAATTATTTTCCTTAAGAAAAATCCGTAGAATATGTCCACGGCACCGTGTACCGGGTCCACCGGTGTTGGCTCACAGTTCTATGAACATCATTAAACGCCGGCCATTGGCTTTCGGATCGACGACTCAGATTGAACCAAGCAAATCGGTATCTCGGCTTCTAATCCCGGCCGTTCATCACCGATCTGACGGTCGAGGCGGCTGGCTCCGGTCGGGGGCGGCATGGGCTCGTGCTCGCAGCAGCGCGCCACGGTCGGGCGCGGCAGCTCACCGAAGTTCGAGTTTTCTCGAGCTACGGTGGTCGGTTTTCGATGAGGGTTGCTCCTACGGGATCACAACAATGAGGGGAACATGTTTATGCTAACCTTAATCAGCGGAGAGCGGCAACGGAGCCCGGCAACGGTGAGGTGGCTCAGCTGGTGCTTGGCGACGATGAGGGTGGCCTCCGGTGAAGCTTCAGCTCCAAGGATGTGTGCCAAGGCTTCCTCGAGCTCCCTTCTAGCTTCTCGACCAACCAATTGCTCCGATTGGCAGCGGAAAACTCGAATTTGGTGGCTACCTAGGGTTCAGCGGGTTCTTGACTTGCGGCCATAAATTTGCACTATATGCGGCGCTATATATAGGGGTTATTAGATAGGATCGTAGTAGGCAAGGACTTCAACACTTTCCTAGTTTGCATTGAACTCTATCTCACGAAGATTCAGAAGAAATCGAGAAGGGGATAAACGCGGTTTCGAATGAACGGCTTAATGGGTATGATAACAGGTTCGGATCGGGTTAATCTCCTATCGGGTCGGATCCAGCGCTATCGGGTTGGATTTGGATCTGCTACGCGGTGCGTGCCCGTGAGTCCGTTGGGCCGCGGTGCCGGCCGGCTGGGCTGCGCAGGCCATGCGCGCGCGGTGAGGCCGGCTGGGCCGCGTCATGGATTTGGCCCAAATGCCAGTTTTTAAATAAGGAATCATTTTTCTTTTTCAAATATATTTTATAAATTACAAATCAATTTCAATTGAATTCAAATTTGGATTTCAATGACTTCTACTCGCACAATAAAATACAAGAGCACTTCATCACACCAAGAAAAATATGCAACGGCATGAATGTAACAAATAATTATTTATTTAAATATATAACCTTATAGAATTCTATTGTTTTTGAAAATCAGGACGTTACAGAACCAGATTTAACCACAACAGCATAGCTTTTCTTGTTCTTGATCGGGGTCCTTTCATGATAGCTCCTCCAACCAAGTGGATAATTCTTTCTTCCAATTTGGACCCCCCGTTACCCCATAATGAATTATGCACTGCAAAAGGCTTGCATGAGAATGATTTGCTGCCATAGATCAAGAAACCCACATCTTTGGAACGCACCTCAAAATTGAAACACCAACTAGAAAGCCACTCGACACAAAAATCCTTAGCCAGACCACCCAGACAAGATTGAAGCATCAAAGCAACTGAGTCCTCATTGAGACGCACCAAAGAATGAGAGAAAGACACCACCAGAATAAAACTAGTGGCACAGGGAGGAGGGGTGATGGCCGTACCAAACTTTGCCCGCACGTGTTCCGTGAAACGGATCCCAGGGGAGAAATCCAAGCCAGAGAGTGCCATGGGACAGCACCAAGATGGAGAGATCGTGATCAAAGGGGAGCACCGTGGCCATCGCCATGAGAGAACCTCATGAGAGAGAGCGCCATTCTGGCCTCTGGCACCTATATTCTGGCAACAGTACTTCGACAAGATGGCAGCTCAATCTGCCCGCGCCAAGCATGCCTTCCGCAATACTCCGGCTCCTGGAATGCTGCACTGACCTTGGCAGAAAGCCCTATACGCCGAGCTTGAGGAGTACTGTTGGTTGGCGGACCACTTCTAGACGAAGTGATCCAGAACATCGGAGAGAGCGACCTCCTGCAACCTACACCAGAGCTTGACATACTGCTCCAAAGCTGCCATGTCCAGAGCGCCGGTGATGTCCTTGATCCAACAACCATTGCGAGGCACGTCAGCTACCGAATGACTAGATCTGGTTGTGATTCGCATCGCATTGCAAAGGTTAGGAGCCATCGTCTATATGGACTCATTATCAAGCCACCTGTCTTGCTAGAAAAGTGCGCTCCGGCCATCCATGACCTGCACTGCCGTGGACGCTTCAAACATGGCGCGCACCAGGCGTTCATCTTTGGCCGGCAATGCAGACCAGCTCCGATATGGTCTGTGCGCGCTAACCAGGCCCATCACATCCTCAGAGCATATATTGTAGGTATGCTCTAAAAGTCAATCACCGTCACCGACAGAAAGTGCTGCATTGTGACACAAAGCCATCCGTTGTATTCCCTGTCTCTATATCATTAAGGTGATGATTATATTATCGTTCGTTTCAAAATATTTCAAGCATATAGCAGAATATATTCTCACGAGAAAAGTCATACTCTGGGACTTCAATAAAAACCAAATCTTCTTTGTAATCTACCTCAAGAAAAGTCATAAAGTATGCTGAATCCTTATTTGATCCGCTGTGCCTGAAATCATCACAGTTATTTGATCTGCAAAATCTGGAGCTCACATAGGGTGTCAACAATTTGGTAAACACAAGGCGGGATAATTAATCTGAGTGAATCCATAGCACTGATTATTTTGGCAGCCACAAATGAGAAATAGGTTGTCTAGTTCTTTAGTTCCCAATTTCCATTGATTAATTTTGAGATAAATCATGTAAAATTCTAAGGAAATATGTAATGTCATTCTATCTTTCTGAACTACAAACCCGACCCACCAACTGCCCCCTCCTACCCCCAGTGAAGTTTATCTGGTGATTGTCTTCATTTTGATTATGTGGTGCATCATTGGTCTGAACCAACCTTGTCTTAGAAATGTTGTAGATGCATTCTAAACAATTCAATGACAGTGATAGACTACTCTAGGTACCTAACATTGAACAATTTATGACATGCTTCTCTCTATCTCTCATCGGTCTAGTTTCTTATGATGTGGGTTTATGAGGGAGCGCAGGGACAGCGAGACTTGCAGCAAAAAGAAGAAAAGGGGTATGCAGATGGAAAGCAGGAGGTGACTTGTTGGTGTTTTGTAAATCACCAGTAATACGGTTGTGTGTGTCGTGTTCTCGGTGGCCTAACTATCAATGAGATATAGATTTATACTGGTTCAGGCAAAATGCCCTACATCCAATGTCGGGTGCTGATGAGTTCATGGCTTCACATGTTCTTTCGGCTCTACAAATTATCCCTTTGGGAAGCTCTAAAAAGATTTCTTGGGAGTTTGAATCAAATCCTATTATTATTGGGTCTCCATCCATTGAGATGGAGAACAATAGTTCTAAAATTCTGGTAAAACTAATGGTACCATGCTTGGGAAGCTCGTATTTAAATGTGCTAATATATTTGAGAAAGCAAAGCCAGCTGTTGGCATCTCTCCCTTATGTGGCAACCAGATAATAAATGGTGCAAACCTATGCAGGAACACAAAGTCAAGAAGTATTAAGTTTGGTTTTATGCAAGATCTCGTGAAACAATGCAAATGCAATAACTTAGCTGCTTCTGCCACACTTCCATGTAAAGTAAATTGTAATGGAGCGGAGCTGGACCATGAGGAGAAGAAGAGATGTAATGCCTGAAAATTCAAATTTGAGGAGAATTTAAAATGTTTATAAAAATTATGAAAATCAAATTAAAGTGTGTTGCGCGCTCATGATGCCATGCATTTTATTTTGAATTGTTGTGAACTCTAGAATTTGATTCGGGTTAGAATTCATGTGAATTTGATTAAAAAAATTCAAATTGAAATCTGGAAATTAGAAAACCTTTTTAAAGCGGGAACTAATGAATTCAAACTGATTTATGCAATGATTGCTCCAAATCAAAGCGGAAACAAAAAACTATCTTCAATTCCCATTTAACTCTGATTTCGTTCATAATTCATCTCTTAATCGTGCAAGGAATAACTTCCGCCCCTCCCTATCCCACCGATGATATAAAATGAGCCCTCGGAAGGAGATTTTTTGAATTCATCGAGCTCCAACCCTAAATGTCAGAACCTGAATGTGCTGAGTCTGAAATTGGTTCATTAGGTTAAGTCATCAGGCAATGCAGGAGAAGTGGGAACTGGGGAACCAACGACCAAGATTCAAGGATAATGCTTCAATCAGATGAACAGTGTGGATGTGATCGAGGGATTAACTATTACCTTCAGTAATTACTGTTACTAGTTACCTTAATGCATGTAATGGCTGGACATATAAGCCTGGGAATCTATGGGGAAGAAATTGGGGAAAGACATGTTGCCTTAATTAGGGTTCTTAGTTACTTTTAGCCATAATAGTATATCTAAGACCCTATTCTTGCATATTTCCCTCCATGAAGTAAGGCAAAACAGTTCCATGACTCCTTTGTTTTTGTTTTGTTGCTTGTTCTTCATTGCTCAATTTTCTCCTCAGGTGTTTTCTAGTCGGAATATGTTGTGGGTTCTAACAAATTGGAATCGAGAGCCATTCCTTCCTTGGCTGCTCTTGCGAATTTTTTTTTAGGCAAGTTGGTTTCCAAGCAATCTCTGTCTTGGTGTAAAATCCCAGTGAACCTGACAAAATTGTTCTTCCTCCTCACTAGATCCGCACCACCCACCCCAGATCTTTACCCCCTTCCAACCACAACCCCATCTTCCAACCAAGATCCACCTCAATCCCATGGCGGCGCCCCACACCACCACTGATTCCTTCCTAGTACAACCTCTTGCCGACACCATTGAAGCTGTCTGTATCCTACAAATGGGTCAGCACAACACTGATCTATGGCTGAGACAAGTGGAAGAAGCTACTAAGCAGTTTGGTGAAATCCAGAGGAAGATGGATGATAAACTTGACTCCATCCACAGGCTCCCCTCTCAATGGAATGATAGCGAGATGGGAAGTGCTCAACAACCCCAATGCCTCTCAAGCCCCTCTCCAACACCACCGCACCAGATCAACCACCACAACTCACAACCGATGAGATGCCTTTTCTTAAAAAGCAAGAAGCCGCTGGTAAGATAAGTCTCCACCTTGACCCATTCATTCATACTGGCAAGTTTAACCATGAAGCCTCTAGATCTGGTACAGCTAACCCACTACCCATTCCACCAAACACCATACTAGAACATGGATTTGTTTACACTGACCCCCCCTAATTTACCATACCATACCTAAGCCATAGCCACAAAAGACACCACCTACACAACCAATACCCAACCTCAACAAAGACCTGCATACCCACCACAATCATAGAGTGGCCCACAACCAATTTAGCTTATCTATAGCATGGCCCAAATTGGATCTCCCTACTTTCTCCGGTGATGCGCCAGTGAATTGGTTACAACAGTGTGAGAGATATTTTACTCTGGCAAATATACCACTTGACACATGGGTTCCCCTGGCCACTCTGCACTATTATGGTATAGCCCAGACATGGTAGAATTCTATGTGCACACCAGCACATTTTGTTCACTAGACTCAGTTCTGTAACTTGGTGTACAATTGTTTCTCTCTGTATAGCTCTCATAGTGCACTTGAACATTTTCACCATCTCAAACAGACAACATCGGTGGCTGATTACATCAAGAAATTTGAAGAGATGATGACATTGATGCAGATGGATTATCCCAACCTCAATGAAGCTTACTTCATCAACAACTTTATTGCATGCCTAAGGGAAGGTATTAAACACTATATCATACCACACAACCCAATCATTGTCTGAAACATATCAGAAAGCTAAAGAACTTGAGAAGGGAATCCTACAAAAGAAGTCCATGCTCACCATAACATCTGCCTATCCTAAACATCATACACCATTCACACCTACAACCACACCACAAACCTTTCAACTCGAAAAACAACCACAAACACCACAAACCACAACCACACAACAAGCCAAAATCATACCACCTAAAAACATAGAGCCTAGGAAATGTTGGGGCTGCCAGGAACCCTGGACCCCTATACACAAGTTCTCATGCAAGCTCAGAAGGGCTGTTAATTCCATGGCCCTTAATGCTGAATATTGGTTGGTTGTGGAACAAGTTATGGAAGAAGAAAATCATTCACTCTTGCAATCTGAACTCCTGGATACTGATAAGCAAGAAACTCCCCAATTACTACTGCTTTCTTCTCATGCAGCACATGTAACTTCCTCTGCAGCTACATTTTGTCTATGGGTGGGAAAAGAGGATTGGGATTGGCTGACAATGGTAGTATAGACACTTTTCTTGATTATACATTTGCCAACAAAGCCAACTACAACATCGTATCCATAGCAAGTCAAGGTGGCAGTTGGAGGATACCTAGAAACTGATGCAGTTACAGAGCCTACTGCATACACTATTTAGAATGAAACATTCAACAGTGATTTCAAGTTACTGAAATTGAAAGGATATGACCTTATTTTGGGATGTGACTGGATCAGCAAACACAACCCTAGAGATGCATCTCAATAGCTTGTAATTCAGAAGGATGGTATTAAGGAAGTGATATTCAGGGACTTCACCTCTCCATCCAACAAGCCAATGATTAATGCTTCCAAACTAGAAAAGTTCTACAAGTTTGAGATCATGGGGTATGTGATCCAAATCAACCTGATACAATAGTCAACACCAATGACAGCTGAACAGACATTACACCCTGAAATTGCAGCAGTCCTAGAAGATTTTGCTGATATCTTTTCTGATCAGTTCACTCTACCACCATTCGGACCCACTGATCATGAGATACTGTTGAAGGAGGGTTCCAAATCACCTAACTTAAGGACATATAGAGTTCCTCACAAACAAAAGGATGAAGTGGAAAGGTTGATAAAATCCATGCTTCAGGATGCAATCATAAGGCCTAGCACTAGCCCTTACTATTCTCCAGCAATTCTAGTGAGAAAGAAGGATTACTCATGGAGGATGTGTATTGATTATAGAGAGCTCAACTCACAAACTGTCAAGAACAAATTCACTATACCAGTCATAGAGGATCTCCTAGATGAGTTGCATGGAGCTCAAGTCTTTACCAAACTAGACTTAAAGACTGGCTACCACCAGATAAGAATGGAGGAGGAGGATATTTATAAAATAGCCTTCATAACATACTTTGGCCACTATGAGTTTCTTGTTATGCCTTTTGGCCTCACTAATACCCCTACCACATTTCATGCTCTAATGAATACCATCTTTGCTGCATATCTTAGGAAATTTGTACTAGTTTTCTTTGACGACGTACCCATCTACAACGAAACAAGGCAATATCACATTGTACACCTGAAAACAGTACTGCAACTACTAAGGAACAACAACCTTACAACAAAGAAGAGTAAATGTGCATTTGATGTAAATCAAGTTGAATACTTTGGTGATATCATTAGTGGTCAAGGAGTGGCTACTGACCCTGCAAAGATTGAAGCAATCATCTCTTGGCCAGTTCCAAAATCTGTCACACTGCTAAGAAGCTTTTTAGGACTCTAACATGATACTACAAAAGGTTTATTCAGAACTATGGTTCCAAATGCAGGAATTTGCATGACCTTCTTCGAAAGGATTCTTTCATTTGGATCCCTTAGCATCTAGTAGTATTCCAGGCTCTAAAACAAAAAATGTCAGCATCAACAGTTGTTGCTTTACTAGACTTTTAGCAACCATTTATCCTAGAATCTGTTGCATCAGGGGCAGGCACTGGGGCTGTTCTAATGCAGCAAGGGAGACCAATTGCATTTTACCATGACGCATTGGGCATGAAGGCAGCTGCATAATCTACTTACCACAAAGATGCTCTGGCAATCCTACAAGAACTAAGAAAATAGAGACATTACTTTCTAGGGGGGGGGGGTACTCTGATTATCAAGACTGATCAGTAGAGTTTAAAGTATATGATGACAGAAAGTATAACTCATGGAATCCAACACAAGCTCTTGATGAAGTTGCTATATTTTAACTACTCCATTGAATATAAAAAGGGGGTAGAAAACAAAGTAGCAGATGCACTCTCAAGGAAGGAGCACAACCTATATGCAATATCTTCAGCCATCCTAGCATGGACATCTGAAATTGAATAGAGCTATGTCAATGACAAACAATATACTAAACTGATTCAGCAGTTGTTGATCAATGAACAGTCATCTCCTTTCTAATCTGCCCATTCTGGTATTCCTAGGTTTAAAGGAAGAATCTGCATTGGAGCCGGTATGCAACTCAGAGATAAAATTCTCTCATCTCTGCATTCATCTGCCATTGGGGGCCATTCAGGAATTAAGGCAACCTACCAGGGAGTTAAAAGGATATTTCATTGGCCTAATCTTAAGAAACATGTGGAAAGCTTTGTAGCACAGTGTGCAGTGTGTCAAAGAGCCAAGGCATAACATTGTCAATACCCTAGTCTCTTAGCACCCCTACCCATACATGATCTAGCTTGGACTTTCATCTCGATGGACTTTATAGGGGGACTACCTAAATCTGGGAACAAGAATGTCATATTAGTAGTGGTGGACATATTGACAAAGTACTCTCACTTCATTACATTGTCTCACCCCTACACAGTCCAAGTTGTTGCACAACTCTTCATGATTCACATTTTCATACTTCATGGGTTGCCATTAGCCATAGTGACTAATAGAGACCGCATACTTACAAGTAAGTTATGGTAGGACATCTTCAAGTCCCAGAAGGTCTCATTACAATACACATCAACTTTTCACCCACAAACAGATGAGCAAACTAAACATGTCAACCAATGTGTAGAGAGCTATCTCAGATGTATGACCTTTCTTGAACAAAAAATGGATTTCTTAGCTTCCATTGGCTGTGTGGTGGTATAACATGAATTATCACATATCATTGAAGTGCACCCCCTTTGATGCTTTGTATGGTTACAACCCTCCACTCATCTCTGAAGTAATGATATCTGGTCCTGACTCCCCTGCTCTAGATTTCCTAAATCAGAAACAACACATGATCACCAAGCTTAAAGATAACTTAGCTCAAGCACAAGCTTGAATCAAGAAATATGCTGATCATGGCAGAACTGATAGAAATTTCAGCATTGGTGACATGGTATATCTGAAGTTACAACCACTCAGAATGAAT